>BSBK01010338.1:0-142500 GCA_027943335.1 Chamaecyparis obtusa | reverse complement strand
TAATTTTATTTAGTCTTTCTTAGGCATTTTATTAATTAAATATTATTATTTAATCAAATTATGTCATTCCCTAGTTAATTAATTTAATTAATTAACTATAGTCCAATTAATTATCTAAATGACAAACCCACAGTCTGATAATTAATTAAATCCCTATTCCTCTACCAATTTAAATTGATACATTTATCTAAATATATTAATTCATAAACCCCTTTTTCCTCCCACTTGGAATTAAATAAAATATTTAATTTTAAAAATCCTAATTCTCCTCAATTTAGCTAATAACCCATACTTAGCTAATCTAACTCTCCACTCATTCTCTCTGCTCCCATCACATCCTTCTAATCCTCCACTTACCCTCTAAACCAAACCTAATCACTCCCCTAAACATGTGCACAATCATAATCCAAGATTAAGAAATGATAAGCCAACACAAGTCAACCCTCATGTCACATCACCACATTCTCTAAGGCCCAAATCATAAAGTCTCTTACACACCTCTTACACACTTGTCCCCCTTCACACCTTCCAAAGTGGACACATCCCTCAAGCATTTGACCTCTCCTCTCATCCTCCCCCATTGAGACACTTGTCACCATGCTATTCATTTGAGAAAGCACAATCCATGTGCTCTCTTTTGGATGCATCTCCATCATTGCTCATCCTCCTTTTGCCTCTTAATCTTGACTTTCCATTTCATACTTTTTCTATAAAAGAGATTCTCTCCTCATTCTTTATCATCTGCCATTTTGAGCAAAGTTACCATGCCATTTTGAAGAACAAAGCATCCATTGAAGCTTGAGCATAGCATTGAGCACACATCCAAATCTTTGGACTACATCTAAAGATCAAGAAGGCTTTTTGGAATGTTTCTTTGAGGTTTGCATTCATTGTTTTGTAGCTTTCTTTAGTCTAATCTTAAGTGTTATCTAGCTTGTTTTGTTGAATGTTTAGCTTTCTTTCCATTCCTTAACACTACATTTTAGGTATTACATAGACAATGATGAAGGTAAGCCTCTCACTATAGCTAAAAACTTGGAATGTTCTAGTGATTTTGAGACAGACTCTCATGAGTACGAATTTAAATATGAATTTGAAGGTAATCCTGCTTGGGGTATTTTCCTTGACTTCACACATATTCTAAGATTTCCTAGAGGTGTAGATGCGGAATCAAATGACTATAACTAGGAAGTCATTCCAGAACTAGATGAACTTATTACAGAAAAACATGTTGATGTCATTCACCAATATGCACCCAAAGCCAACATAAGTCTAGAGAAAAATAATGAACTTAACAAGTCTGATCCACCTATGGCTGAAGCGAAATCCCATAATGACATTGAGCCTATTTGTGAATTGAATGTCCTGAGTTGTAATATCACTTTCGATCTCAAGAGTCAGGTTAGGACCAATGATGATAGAACCATATTAGTAAACACCGTTTCACAACCCCTCCCAACTTTGACTATCCAACATCCTGAACTTCTTGACCAAACTTCCACAGATCCAAACCAAGATATCTATACTTTTCCTAATGAATACACCCTTGCTTTCTACCTCAATGCAGTGGATCCCATGATGACTTCCATCAGTGAACCGATCGTTAGCATGATAGAGTTGAATATCAAATATCTTTGTCAAAAGAATAAGAATGAGAACAAAAAGAAAAAGAGTTCTGAGGGTGAAAACCACTTTGTGGCGGTCTGAAAACCTAAAATAGTAAAGAAACAAGATGTATCCGAAGGTGAAAACCTCTCCGAGGCACCTAAGGATGTGATATTTGATGTCCTTCCAAGTCATTCAAAGGACATATCTCCAGTTCTAATTGAGCCCACTCAATCTATCAACTTGGGTACAATAGAGGAACCACAATTGATGCATGTTGCACAATCCTTATCAAAAGAAGAGAAGAAAGCATTTACAAAATTCTTGATAGAAAATCAGATCAATTTTCCATGGAAGTATTCAAATATACCTAAACTTGATCCTAATCTTGTAATGCACCATTTATCTATTGCTCCTAGAGTAAAACTTGTTAAACAAAAGGTAAGAAAGATGCATCCTCATGTTGCACTCTTGGTAAAAGCTGAATTAGAGAAGCTCCTAAAAGCTGGATTTATCCGAGTTATTAATTATGCAGAATGGATCTCTAATATTGTTCCAGTTTCAAAACTAGACAAATCAATATGAGTATGTACAGATTTTAGAGATGTGAACAAGGCATGCCCTAAGGATGATTTTCCGCTACCTAACATTGATATGATAGTGGACATGACTGTGGGTTTCAAAATTTATTTTTTAATGGATTGTTTTTATGGCTATAATCAAATCAAAATTGCTCCAGAGGATCAAGAGAAAATTGCTTTCACATGTGCATGGGGTACCTTTTGGTGGAATGTCATGCCATTTGGACTTAAAAATGTAGGTGCTACATATCAAAGAGCTATGACGTCTATTTTTCATGACATGATGCATCACACTATGGAGGATTATGTTGATGATACCTTAGCAAAATCTATGATTAGATTTGAACATCTAAATGATTTAAGTAAAATTATGGATAGAATGGAGAAGTTTAGTCTAAGGCTAAACCCTAAAAAGTGTGCTTTTGGTATCACCTCTAGAAAGCTCCTAGGATACATTATTTCCAAGAAAGGTATTGAAGTTGATCCTTCTAAAGTTAAATCTATCATGGAGATGCAACCTCCCAAGAATATCAGTCAAATGAGGACTTTACAAGGAAGAGTGTAATCTATTAGGCGCTTCATATCTTAGTTGGCCGACATATCAAAACCTTTCACAAGAACATTACATAAAGGTGTGATCTTCACATGGAATGAGGAGTGTGAAAATAACTTTAATCATATCAAGAAATATCTATCAAATCTTCCTATTTTGATGCCTCCTATTCAAGGGAAGCCATTGATCTTATATGTCTCTGCAATAGATACATCACTATGGGCATTACTAGCATAGCTTGATGAGAACAAAAAGGAAAGATCTATTTATTACATAAGCAAAACATTGGTGGCATATGAAAAGAACTATTCAATAATTGAGAAAGCTTGTCTAGATGTGATCTTTGCATTGTAGAAACTAAGACACTACATGTTGGCCCATACAACACATCTGGTATCTAAGATTGATCCACTAAAATACCTACTAAGAAAAGCTGCCCTCATGGGTAGATTAGCTAAATGGGTCATGCTCTTGAGTGAATTTGACATTGAATATGTTGAAAGAAAAGCTATCAAAGGATAGGCAATTGCTGATCAGTTGGTTGATGCACCATTGTTTGATGATACACCAATGCAAATGGAATTCCTAGATTCCTCTATCATGAACTTGTCTTCTAGATCATGGAAGTTATTCTTTGACGGCTCCTATACACAGAATGGATTTGGAGTAGGCATATTTTTTATCACACCTCAAGGATACTCAATCCCTAAAGCATTCAGAATAAAGTTTTCTTGCACCAACAATATTGCTGAGTATGAATCCCTTCTTAACGGCATGAAGATAGCAATTGAGTGGAGAGTGACAAAACTACACATTCATGGAGACTCACAACTTGTAATACATCAAGTCAATGATTTGTATCAAACAAAGATGGAAAGCTAATCCCATACAAGAGAATGGTAGATGATCTAAAGAAATAATTCATATCTATCACATTCAAGCAAATTCCTAGAATGAGGAATAAGGATGTTGATGCTATGGCAACATTATCTACTTTATTATAGCAACCCAAACATGAGCTATGCTATGAGTTCCTGGTGGAAGCACTATCTTATCCTACATATGATTCCCTCGAAACCCACATTATCTGCACTATTGTTGGTCATGATTCATCCCGATACCAAATATTTTTCTCCTATCTCCAAGACCAAATCATTCCCGATACCTTCAACCACCATGAGAAACAATACCTTATCCGTAATACATCCTGGTATGTCATCATTGGTAACAATCTATATAAATGAGGTCTAGATGGTACACTTCTTAGGTGTTTAGAATGCGAAGAGTCTCAACGTGCATTGGGAGAAGTCCACAATAGTATATGTGGATCACATTCTAATGGTTTAACACTAGCTCAAAAACTTATTAGGGCTGGGTACTATTGGCCTGAAATGGAAAAAGATGCAATCAAGTTTGCTAAGAACTATCAAAAGTGTCAAGTACATGGTAACTTAATTCATACTCTAGGGAGAGATCTAATTCCCTTTACTACACAATGACCTTTTCACCAATGGGCGTTTGATCTTATAGGAACCATACATCCTCATTCTTCTAATGGACATACCCATATCATAATAGCTATAGACTATTTCACAAAATGGGTAGAAGCAATCCCTTCAACTCAAGCAACCGACAAGCAAATCTTTATGTTCATCCTAAACTACATCATATGTCGATATGGAATTCCACATTCAATAGTTACCGATAATGGTGGACAATTCAAAAATAGAGACTTAGATGATTTATGTGCCAAATTCAAGATTACACAACATTGGTCATCTATTTACTATCCTCAAGGGAATGGATAAGTAGAGACTTCTAACAAGAATCTATTAAAAATCTTGCATCACATAGTTAATAAAATAGGAAGAGACTGGCATCTCATGATCAATCCAGCTCTCTGGGCCTACATAACAAGTATCAGAACACCCACTAGGGCTACACCTTTCACTTTAGTTTATGGGTCTGAAGTGGTACTACCGATTGAGGTTGAAATCCCATCACTATGAATCAGAATGCATGGTCTAGTAACTGATGATGACTATAGAGTTTCTAGGTTGCAAGAACTGGAACTACTAGATGAGTGCAGACAAGCAGCATATGATCATCTCAGAGTATATCAAAAAAGAATGTCTAGAGGCTATAACAAGAAAGTTAGACATAGAGAATTTTAGGTTGGCGATCTAGTCTTGAGAGAAAATCCTAAAAATCAATCACATAGAGAGTGCAAGGGGAAGTTTGAACCCAACTGGCTAGGTCCCTTTATTATTACTACTACTTTTGGCTCTGGAGCTTATCAACTCTCAACGACTAAAAGAGAACAGCTCCAAGAACCAATCAACATTCTCCATCTGAAGAAATTCTATGCCTAAGACATTCAGTCTATGGTACAATATCCTGAAAAAATCATAAAAATTAGAAAAAGTCCTGAAAAAATGAACATCTTGGTGAAAACCTAGCAATAGGTGCCTTGATGATTCACAAAAAAAAAAATCAAAAAATGAAAAATACAGAAAAAATTGAAAAAAAAAAAACAAAAAAATGAGAAAAAGAAAAAGTGCCTTGGTGAAAACTTGGAAATAGGCGCCTTGGTAGCAAAAATAGAATCTCTGCCAAGATGGTGAAAACTTAGGAAATGAGTGCCACTTGTTCAAAATGCTCCATCTATCAACATAATCTTGGTCTTTCCCAGCTTTCAGTCTTGCTTTAGATTGTACATATCTCTTCATTTGTTCCCGCATTGTTGTTTTAAATAAAGTCAGTTTGTACACCAATCAGCTCAAACATCTGTATCCTATCAATGTTTCAAACTTGGGGGCAATCAATGTCATATCCTATGGTCCCTAGTATACCTTAGATGTGTCATATCCAGTTAGATTCCTTTGAAGTTTCATCCAAGTTAGTTAGTTTGTCTCCTCTCCAAAAAGGATTTTTCAATCAAGCACAAACAAACAAACAACAAACAAAAGAAAAATAATCTATGCTTCACATGCTTTTATCTCCTTGTATGCTTACTGATTCACATTGAGATTTTTGCATATTGTGTCCTTTCAAGCTCTTCGATGATGTCCTTTATAGGATTTAGAGAGTGATGAATAGGGGCATAATCTTTTCTTTGTTTTCTGCTTTGAGTGAAAATCTAATAACTTTGAAAATTTTGGATTGAAATGGTGTCCATCTGTAAGAGCCTCCATCTCGTATTGGATAGCCATGAGTACCTCGACCATTGATATCTAGATGCTTCAAGGAAGTTTGATCTAACTATTATCTTTTTGAGTGAGTTCTTACTCCTACTATGAAACACAATCTTACCTAAGGATGTGAATGATAAAGGGTCACTACGGGTAATTCACATTGGATTTAGAATGATCTCTTGTTTGCTTGATGTGTTTTTACTGCAAGGCATATTCAGGTCATCACAATGTTTATGTTTTGATGCTTATACAAATTGCTATATCAAAATGGACATGATATTTAGGTCATCCTGTCATTTGTGCCTTGGTGCTTATATTTAATCCGACATTCCAAAATAAAAATCAATATTCATATGTCCATGGTTGTCTAGCCAGTGGGCGTTGTATTGAATTTTGAGCATACAAATCGATATTCATGTCTATGGTTTCATAACTAGTGGACATTGTATTGATTTATCTGGTTACCTAAAAATTCAGTGATGAAAATGACTGACACATGATCAGTGACTAAGTCCTAGGTCCTAGGTCTACATTTCACTTTGCACTTTGCATGATTGCATTTATCTCAGGATTGCCCAAATCAGCTTGATGCTTAATGATTCTCCAAAGCTATGCTAAACATGACACAAGGACTGAGCATTGTATGAAGGTCCCTCCAATGAAACAGTAAGTAGAATCCATTTTCGGGATCAAAATTAAAATTTGAGATCATTTATATTGTCAACTACTTGCATAATCTACCTTCAATCATCACAAAAATCCAGAAATCAACTTAATTGATTATATTACATCAAACTATCAAAATTTCAACTTGGTCAACTCATTGTCAAACCTAGTCAAACTTGGTCTTCAAAATCTCCAAACAATGTAGAACACATTCTCAGACATGTACAACCACTTCTCAAATCAATTAACATGCTTCTAAACTATATAACATTGGATTTTCTTGCCAGATTTTGATTTTGATCCCGAAGAGGGCATGGTATTACACATCAATCAAATTTGTAAATCAAATATCTTTCTTTCAGTGATCAAGACAACAACCACGTCTAATTGCTAATTCATCACAATTCCTCGTTGCTTGGGGCAAATTGATCATCGCTTGGGGCATATCAGATTCATCGAGATCCATATCAATCTGGTATCCTAATCTTTCTTGCAAACTATATTAGCTTTTTGTAACCATCGGTTCAGTCATGTTATTTCCTTAGTTCTTCATAACTGAAGGATTTAGATGTGATACCGCTAAAATTCCTTTGGACAATCAAGTTTGGGATTAGGTCACTCACTTCTTTGTAATCATAAGGTTCAGAATTAGGCATTTTGACACTTCTTCATAATCATCGGTTCATTGTTGATATAGCTAGCATCATCTTGATTCTTTGGTCAATCAGGACCTGAATCTCTACATCTTCAAATCTTACAATTGGTTTCTGTCTCGAAATTGGTTAATCTTTCAAGATGAGTTTCTCCATCGCATAACTGAGTCCACATCTTTATCATACATAGATTATTCTTTGAACCACTACGCTTCACATAGTGATTCAAAGAGGGGCAAAATGTAATACCCCAAAAATGGACTATAGGTTCATTAACCTCTTACATCAACAATTCGAATGAAATCGATACAAAAGTCCTAACCTAAGGCACGTCTACACATCAAGCTATCAAAAACCCTAATTGATTTTATCCTAATTCTACATCGGAGAATATTTCCTAAATATTCCTAAATTATCTAATTATCTTTAATTAAATATTATTTGGCAATAAATCTCATTTATCCTAAATTTGATTAATTGAATATTCTAAATATTTAATTAGTTAAGTTTAATTATGCCACTTAATTATTTAATTAGATTTAATTCTATTTATTCCTAATTATATTATTTAAATTTGACAATAAATCAAATCTCCTACGAATAATTGATTAAATCCAAGTTGTCAATATTTAATAATATAGTTTTGAATAAAAGTTTGATTAAAATAATTGATTAACCCATAAATTAGTTATTTTAAATTTAAAATCAGTTAAGTTGAGAATAAATCACTTTATTTATTAAATTAATTCATATTAAATTATGCACAGTAAAAAAGGAAGTCAACTTTAAAACAACTATTAAATTCAATTTGTTAACTTTCTAAAACTCAACATCTGATGATGAGTTGAAAAAGAGAACTAAAGCTCTATTTTGAGATAAAAACTACTTTTGCATGATTTTATGAATTAAATATTCTGATTTCTTGGTAGCTCAAAATCAACCTAAGTTTATCAAGAGTGATTTATGGCTTTTTTCAATGCATCCTCAAGCCTTGGATTTCTATAAAATCAAGGCTTAGCTCTTCACAAATTATCTCTTGAATTTGCATCAAATCCCTCGAATTTGCATCACATCTCTCAATCTCATATCCACATATCTCTCAAATTTGCACAATTACTATGGTGAATTTACAACTGAAGAACAAAGCTTTTGTGACAGACAATTTTGCGAGATCATTTCATAGTTTTTCGTAGCTTTTGCATACTTTTGCATTCATCTTCATAGTATTGTTAGATTAATTGCATACCAATTTCAATTCATTATAGATTAATTTGATATAGTTTTTCATCTTATTGCATTCAAAATCCAAAAAAAAGAAGATTAAATTGCATTCATATTTCATTGCTTTCATCATTTAAATCCTTCATTTAGGTGTTGCATTGTCACTGATCTCGATCTAATCTGAGAACACCATACTCACACCTACTAGAAGGCAGTATATAACCTAGTTAGCTTAATTTCAATTATTTGCAGATTCCGATTTTGCTAACCTCTAATGTTTTACTGAAGTATTGTGTCCACAACTAGGTACAATTTTCACACACATATTACCAACCTCATTTTTCCCTCAGATCCGCTCAAACATTCACGACCATGCTAGACCAAAGTGTCCCTAAGGTGCACTAAGAAACATTGGGTAGAAATCTTTTGAGACCCATATCTTGGACCTCATGCAAGGTATGAATGAGCCATTAGGTGTTACAAGACTATGTAATGGATTCCTACAATAACCTATCTTAGTTTTGGGGGATTCAAGTTCATTTTAATTTGGCAATGCAATCTCAGTTTATGTCAAAACTTGCAATGTGCCTTAGTTGAAATGAGAAACACTGTGTATCTTTCAAACCATTCATAATGGCATCAAACCATCTATGCCATTATCTCTGGTTGGCTAGGTAAACCCCAGGAAAAAAATTGTTTCACCCATGGGGTCTCTTAAACGTTTGTGACCATGACAAACTAAAGTGTCCCTAAGGTGCACTAAGCAACATTGGGAAAATTTATTTCAAGGTTCATATCTTGGACCTTGCATGAGGTATCAAAGAACCATCAATTGTTAAAGGACCATGTTATGAAAGCCTACAATAACCTATCTCAATTTTGGGAGATTCAACATCTTTTTTAATTTGGCAATGCAATCTTGATTTATGTCAAAACTTGCAATGTGCCTAAGTTGAAATGAGCAACACCGTGTATCTTTAAAATCATTCATCGTGGCCTCAAAATGTATTTTTCATTATCTTTGGTTGGCTGGGTAAACCCTAGGAGTAATCTCATTTCACCCATAGAGTCGCTTGAATGTTCGCAACCATGCCAGATCGAAGTGTCCCTAAGGTGCACTAAGCACCATTGGGTATGTCATCGAGCATTTCAGAGTGCTGAGATGCAAAGTGGGACCATGCCAAGGGAAAACCTACCCAATTAAAGGCAATGGAAGTGTTAGTTTATGACCATGATGAAGAAAATATGATGTGGGATACATGGTGACTTTTCACTAAGTGTATCTAATGGATTTTGCATCAATAGAAAAGTTGTTTCCATGCAAAATGACTTCGAGTCTTCAAAACTTGAGACACTTTATTGTAGGGAGCCTAACATGACCCCATAGGTTCAAAAAAATTATGCAAAGGTGCCACAGTTTGCAAGAAATAGTATGTCAATGTTTGTTAATTTTTTGCACTTAGGGTACTTAAGGGACATTGTCATTAGGGTATGCCAATGAGGATTCTGACATGCCATGAGGAAAAGTGGTACCATACCTAGTGTAAAAATTCTCAACCAAGTGTGATGGAAGTGTCACTTTGTGCCCACATTAATGAACATAAACATTTATGATCCAAGTTGATTACACAAGGGACCTTGTCGGTAGGGTATGTCGACAAGAATTTCGGTGTGCCAAGAGCTGAATGGGACCGTGCTTAGGGTAAAATTGTCAAACTGGATGCGATGGAAGTGTTAGTTTGTACCCACAACAAATGAAAAAATAACTTCCCTAAGTGCATCCAAGGGGTAATTATGATTTTTTTACAAACCACCTACCCTCTAAACACTTTCCCAAACCAAAAGAATTACTCCAATAGCCTTGGAAGGTTCAAATAGAAAAAATTGATAATTTTTATCTTTTGAAACATGTCAAAATGTGTCAAAATAGGTAGATATATCAAATTGATCATTTCTAATGTGTATTCCAACAATGAAAGTTAGCAACATTGATGAAACTTGTAATGAACAAAATAAATCATATTTAAATTGTAATTATGTACATTTCAAAGCATGAATACATACACACAATAAACAAATAGGATCACATTTAAATTGTAAATATGTACGTTTCAAAGTATCAAGACACACACACAATGAACAAGTTTGATCACATTTCAATTGCAAATAACCAAGTTTTTAAGTACAAAGATATGCACACAATGAAAAAATTGGATAGAATGTCAAGTTTCATATATATCAAAATGAACAATAATCATGTACATATCAAAAAATGACATAGATTTCAAAGTAATAATAGTTACAAAAATGTGGTATGTGCCATATCAAGGTTAATATATATAATACAAATCCCAAATATATACAAAAATTGGTCATTCAATGACCAAAACTAAATCTATGTCTCCATAAATATCTATGATTATGTTGGATCATCAAAATTGAGCCTATTTGAAGTAGTGTGAGACTCACTAGGTATCTACAAAAGAATAATTCAAATGCTAAATTAGATATCTTTTCTCAAAATAATATCAAAATAACTAAATACTAGACTATAATTTGTTGGCAACTAAATTGTTGATTACCTCATCTCTTTCTTCTGCACTTGGGTTGTATAGTAATGTTGATGGTCTCCTTTGTGGGCAAGATTCCTTATGAAGAAAGGTAGAGGATCCATGAGAAGTCATGAAGGGGGCTATAAAAGGTAAAATAAAATTAATTAATGATGTAGGGGCATTCTTGGTTGAGGTAGGAGAATTCTTGGTCCTCGGTGAAACTGCATGGGTGGTTTGTTATTTGGCCAGTGTTACTCAGTTGCAGCCTTAACCGACGGTCTTAATTATCATAGGAAGCTCGATCGTTGAAGGAAATCAGTAATCTCTAGTGCTCAATGAAAGTGTTACTCAGCGATGCCTACGGTGCTTGGTCGACACTGGTGCTCGGTGATGCCTTGCATGCTTGATTATTTCACTATTTCTCGGTAGTTCTAGTTTACTGACTGGAGTTATGTGTGATTTGTTGGGCTGACTTGGTGCATTTATTGTTGGTAGTTGTTGTTACAGGCTGATATGTTGAATTAAATGTTTGTAAGGCAATTTGTAAGCCAACTTGTATGGCATTTAATATTTGTTTATAGTGGCCAAGGGTTTCATCTAGCCAACTTGTGGCTGATGATTAGTATTTAAGGAGTGTTTGGGTAGATGTTTTAGGAGAGAGGATTTGAGCGGATCTAGTTTGTCAGATAAGAAGGCTGAAAGCTGGAGTTGATGAAGTTGTGGAAAAGATCTTGCATGATCTTGCATATCAGATTGTTATCTGATAGTTTGTAATAGCAGAGCTAGTGGTTTGTACACTTAGAGACAAGGAGATTTCTTGGAGGCTTGTGAGCTCAAGTTTAGATATGCCTTAGGGTTTCCATCAGTTGTTGATTTTTTCAGAGCTAAACTAGCTAAGATTGTATTGGATCTGTGTGGATCTTGAAGAACTTATTTCTGTTTGTAGTTGGCCCTAACCTAGAAGGCCTTATAGCCGAGCATATTAATGAAAATTACTTTGAAACAATTGTTGTGTTGAGTTTTCTACTGTGTAATTCTGAAGCTGCAAGGTTTGGAATGTCCTTAATTGGATCCACCATCCTTGTCTACGTCAATTAAAGTTAATAACATATATGCCAAGAAACACTAAAAAAAGAAAAATGCATGGACTAAAAAAAATGCATACTAGAGCCTCAAATGGATCTCATACATTGGTAGGAGGTACAACTAGTGATGAATCGACTACTCCTGTATGGTAAGTGATAAAAGATGTTATAGTCATAGAGGGAGGAATCACGTCTTTCTAAGAAACAAGAAAGAAATCCAAAATGAATTGACAAGAGGGTTTCAAATAAGAAGACATGCATATATATTGCCTCTGTTGTCTTAGACCTCCTCTTTGATGATCAAGACTCCTTATGAGGAAAGGTAGAGGATCCATGGGAATTTTTGAAGAGGGATGTAATAGGTAAAACAAAATTAATAAAATTTAACAACATATATGCCAAGAAACACTAATAAATTAAAAATGCATGGAGTAAAAAACAAATGCATACTGGAGCCTCAGATGGATCTCCTATGCTCATAGGAGGCAAAGTCACTGATAAAAAGTTATGATCATTTCCTATATGGTAAGTGATAAAATATATTATAGTCATACAAGAAGGAAGTAGGGATTTCAAACAAAAAAAAATCAATCCAAAAGGAGTTAACAAGAGGGTTTCAACTCTATTGCGCACTAATTAGTAAAAAAGAGTTAAGAAGACAAGCACACCTCTTCCCTCTATTGCGTTGGAACACATATTTGATGAGTAGGAATTATAATGAAATGGAATGGTAGAGCATCAATGGGAAGTTTCAAAAGGGGTTGTAATAGGTAAAAGATAATTAATACAAGTTAATAACCTAAAGTTGTTGACAATCTCTAAAAAATTAAAAAAATGAATGTACTTATATCTAAATAGATATGTTTAACATATTTAGAAAAAATGCACACTAGAGCCTCAGATAGTTCTCCTGTACTCTTAGGAGGCATCGTCAAATATGAGACAACTATTACCTTTTTCTATATGAAAAATGATAACATATTTTATAACTTAATAGAAGGATTTATAAATTTTGAACAATAAAGAATGCAATCCAAAGTGAAGATGAAGATGTTACCTCTTCCCTATCCTAAACCTTATGGATATTAGGTGCATTCATTAATTCTGTAAACCTCATTTATTTTTGTATATAGAATAAATAAATTAGGCACATTTATCAATATCTACATATACATGTTTAATCATAATACATTTTAACAAATAAATTTAAATTGGACTAAATTACGTTCTATTGTTTGGGTGTCTGGAAGGATTTCTTTTTCTGCCTCAGAGTGCTAGACAATGGCTTTTTCACACGAGATGTTCTCAAGGAAGGTGGGGTAGACTAATAGAAACAAAATTAACATGAGAAAAAAGAACATGTATAATATTAACTATAAGTAACATATAACTAAATCTAAAATGGTACCACAAAGATATCTAGGCCAAAGTCAATGGTTGAAAGTGTGATATCATCAAGTTGGGAAATCTTAGACCCTAATAAGCCCTATAAAAAACCAAGCAATGATACATATGTATTAACAAAAGATATTTTGAAACCAATTTTTTATTATATTTTAAACAAATTTAAAAATCTTTACCTTCGGTGGAGAAACTACTTGTGGCCATAGAGTCAATTGAAAATTGTTAGGATTAGTAGACATAAATTCAACAGTTACATGAAAATATAATCAATAATACAAAGAAATAAAGTGCACATAAGTAGAATAATAAGGCACAAAGATTTAATGTGGTTCACCCAATCTTTGGCTATGTCCACCAAACAAAGTGTCCAATCTTATTATCTAGTACTTTATACATGTTACAATCTGCAATCCCTTGAAACTCAATACTGCAATAAGAAGCTATGAAATTATTATATGGGGAAAAACAATAACTCTAAGTCATTATAAAAAGACTATGTCGATTAACAAGTTAACCCTAAAAAATACTTGATGAATCAACTAAAAAATGCTTGATGATTTAACGCCAAACCCCATGATAAGTACAATACTTGCTTGATTAGTCGCCACAAACCAACAATCTCCCACTTGGGGACTAATTATGCTCCACACTAAAGAACATCCCACTTAGAGATTGAACTGGTAGAAACTCCACTACCCCTAAAGCTCCCACTAGATAGATGCACCCTGAACTCAGCTATTATTTTTACTATTTTTAGTCTTTAAAACCAACCAAAGTTGAAGAGGAGTTCATCTTCTTCCTTGTCACTTCCTTGTAAACATATCTACTTGATTTTCATTTATATGTATCTTTTCCAACTTTAATTTTCCATTATCCAATACTGACCAAATGAAGTGATACCTCAACTATATGCGGTTGGTCTTTTAATGTAAGGAACAAATAACTATGAGAGAGATGGCACTATGGCTATTTGTAAACAAATAATTTTTAGTCTATGATTTTCCCAACTCTACCATGAAGAATTGTAGCCATATCATCGCATTAGCTTCATCTATAGCAACAACATAATCTAATTTTGTCATGGATAATGAAACCACCTTTTGTAGTCGAGAATTCCAACTCTCTATTGTCCCAAAAAATAGTAAATACATAACATGTGATACTTTGCATGGTATATAATTCCACTGCCAAATCTGATTCAACATAGCCTTTTAAATCAGTATTTGAGCCCTTTAAACATAAAAATTTATTGGATGTACCTCTAAATATTTGAGAATCCATTTTACTACATTCCAATGCTCAACTCCAGGATGACTAATATACCCACTAAAAACTCCTACATCATGTGAAATATCTAGTCTAGTGCATACAATGACATACATAAAACTACCTACAGCTGAGGCATATGGTACCTTGGACATGTTTTCTTCCTCCTCTTGTGTCTTTGGACATGTCTCCTTAGTCAATTTTAAATGACTAGGAAAAGGTGTGTTGATAGCTTTTTCATTCTCCATATAGAATCTTGACAACACCTTTTCAACATAATCAACCTGAGATAGAGTCAATTTATTGTTCTTCCCATCTTTGCAAACTTTCATACCAAGAACTTGTTTTTCTGCCCCCAAATACTTCATAGAAATATAATGTGCTAATTGTTTTTTCAAATCCTTATTGTGATCCATGTTAGACCTTGCTACAAACATATCATCAACATATAAACATAAAATAATGTAGTTGTTATCATCCAACTGCTTAAAATAAACACAATGATCTGAATTACACCAACTGTAGCCATGCTCATCCATAAAGCTATCAAATTTAATATATCATTGTCAAGGTGCTTTCTTGAAGCCATATAAAATTTTCTTCAATCTGCACACTAAGTTCTCATTACCTTTGACCTCAAAACCTTGTGGTTGTTGCATATATATTTCTTCTTCCAAATCACCATGGAGAAAAGTGGTTTTAACATCAAGTTGTTCCAAATGCAAATCTTTAGTGGCCACAATACTTTAAAAAATGCATATAGAAGTCATTTTTACAACTAGAGAAAAGATCTCATCAAAATCAATACCTTTTTTCTATGAAAATCCCTTTACAACTAACCTAGCTTTGAATATTTTCTTACCTCCATCCTCCTGTTTCAACCAATGTACCCATTTATTTGGTAAATCCTTTTTACCTGTAGGTAACTTACATAATTCCAAAGTCTGATTTTTCAAAAAGGAGTCCATTTATTCTTCCATGGAAATCTCCTAATGAACCTTTATATCCACCTACATAACTTCATCATATCCTTTTGGTTCACCAACATCTATTAATAAAATATAATGCAAAGAGGTAGAGAACCTTTTAGGAGGTCTACTTAGCCTTGTTATCCATCTAACATTCACTACAGTTTGTGATATTTGTTGTTGTTTTTGTTGCAGATCATGAGGAACCACTGGAATATCATCTTTTGGAGTATCATCCAACACTACATAATCATTTTCTTTCTTCTCATGCTGCTGCAACTGATCTTTGTATAATACTTTCTCATTGAATATGACATCCTTGTTGCTTACAATTTTATGAGTTTCAACATCCCAAAGTCTATAACCAAATTAATCAATGCCATATCCAACAAATATACATTTATTTTGACTTATCTTCTAAATTGGTTATATTTTCATAATTTATATGTGCAAATGCTTTACAATAGAAGTTTATGAGAAAAGAATAACTCACCTTCTTATGTTTCCATGCTTCCTCTAGAATATGACAACCCAAAGGAGTAGAGGAAAATCTATTGATTAAATAAATAGAATTTTTTATGGCTTCTTCCCACATGTTTAAGGGCAGCCCAACATGAAACCTCATATTCCTTGCATGCTCCATTATTGTCCCATTCATGCATTCAACCACTCCATTTTCTTGTGGAGTCCTTGGAACTATTTTCTTCCTACGAATACCATTAGAGGAACAATAATATTCAAACACTTTTCTACAATACTCAACACCATTATCAGATCTAAGACATTTTAGTCTTTTACCAATCTCATTCTCAACCAAGGTTTTCCATTTTAAAAAATTTTCAAATACATTAGATTTCTACCCAAGAAAATAAACCCATACTTTCCTAGTTGCATCATCAATAAATATAACATAATACAAAGATCCACCAACAGAAAATACTTGAGCTGATCCCCATATGTTTGTATGCACAAGCTCTAATTTACTATCTTTCTTTTCCTTCCCACTCTTTATAAAACTAACTCTATTTTGTTTTCCATACACACAACTTTCACAAAAATCCATATTGACACATTTTAGACCTGTACATGAGGAAAAGTAATATGTGTGGAACAAGAATAAATATTCAAACGTTAGTTGTACATATTCATATTCAAATCTAAACTAACAATAAATCATGTTTATTCTCATTTCTACACTACTTTCCACATAACCTCGGATGAGAATGAAGCAAGTACACCCAAGACTTGCTTGATTTAAGCTCTTAGAAAGGGTGTGGGTGTGCTCTCCCAACATAAATATTGATCCCACTAATGAATGCAACTCAGTTGAAATGAAATATTGTTGTACTCAAGGAGGAGCTATGGAAGCAATTCTGAAGCATTCAATGACATAAGAAACCAAAGAGACTCAAGGAGGAGCTATGGAAGAAACCCTTAGGCACTTATGGGATGAAACTATAATTGTCATTCAATGAAAATTAGCTTAGATTTAACTTCTAAATCTACCATGAATGCAAATAACTACCAAAGTGTTAGTAATAAAAACTATAATGAATGCACTAACAATATATCTAAAATGTAAGAATGCATGCAAAATAAAAAGTGTCCATTTTCTTGAGACAAGGGTCTTATTTATAGCATTTTGGAGGCTTGGGGTGAGGTGGAATCTATGTGGCATTTATAGGTGCCACCAAGAAGATGCATAAGCCATACAAATCCCAAGGCTTGGTCACACATGTGTGAACAACTTGGGATGTATGTGTGACCAAGCCTTGGGATGTGAAGGGTCAATTTGTACGCCAAGTAAACATGTGTAAGTGTGTGTAAGAAATGTGTAAGAGAAAGTCAATTTTCATACTTTTGGATAGAAAGTGATGTGTGTAGGATATCATCTAGGTTAGGTTTAAAAATAAATTAAATAAAATTTAACTTAATCATGGTTTAGTAGAAATAAAGCATGTTGAGGAATAAATAAATTAAAAAATTATTTAAAAGGGGAATATGGAGAAATATGTAATAAATTAAATTTAATATATTAGGGAGTAGCGTTTAAATTAAATTGAATACTATAGGCAATGAATCTATTTAATTAAATAAATTTAATTAAACAGATAGATGAATATAATAAATATAATTAATTAAAATTAAATATGATATTATTTTTGTCATTAATTAATAATAATTTTATTAATTTTAAGTGGAAAAATTTAGGTGTCTACATTTTTCCCTTCTTTGATGCGGTGTCAAAAATAGGATCATGCCAAAGAAAAGAAAACATAGATGCCCCAAAGGAAAAAAATAAAAAGGACCTATGAAGTGTACAGAGGAAAAAGCGGTAGGAGGATGTGCTCCCTCGAGAAAATAGGAATTTTTTTTTTGGCTATCTTTTGCAAAAATAGAGAGGGGAAAAGAAAGAATTTGCATGACTTAAAAAAGGAAGGGTAAAAAAGAAAAAAAAAACCCACTAAAAAGCCCCTTATAAAAGGGTAAAAAGGGGTCATAAGAGCTCATTTTTACCACACATGAGGAGAGGAGAAGAGAAGAGAGATGGTAGGGTGAGAAGACAAGCAATAGCTAGGAGAGAGAGTATGGCTCTATCGACGAACAGTAGATAGGGGGATTTGATAAGTTAAAAACTCACCTTTATGGTTTATTTTTTTTTTTTGTTTTTTTTGTTTGAAGTTTTTAGAATGTTAGATGATTATGAAAATGTATGATTTTGATTGGGGACCAAGGGGATATACACATTAGAGGGAGGGGAAATGGGGAGATGCATGTAGGAGACCACCAAAGTGTGGTGTAGTATATTCACGAGCGGCATGGTGCCATTGACATATGGCCCACTCACCCAAGGGCGGCTTTGCCTATCCAAGGGTAAGGGGCCTACTTTCTTAAGGGAAGCTCTATCTACCTAAGCATAGAATGGAGCCACCTATCAATGGGAAACTCTATCTTCCCAAGGGCATAATAGGGTTTCCCTTCTGCAGATGGGAAGCTTCACCTGCCTAATGGAAACAAAGACTCGGCTACAGGTAGCCCCACCCATTCGCCCGCCTAAGGGTAGAATAGAGCCCTACCCGTCAATGGATGAGAAGCTCCACTCAACCAAGAGGAAGCCTCTATGGGTCCTCCCACCTATGAGAAGATCTTCCTACCTAAGGGCATAATGAAGTCACCAGGTTTCTCCATCTATCTAAGGGAGGATTCCAAGGGAAGACCAGAAGGATAGGAGTGGGAGGAACTTCTTAGGGACTAGGTATTGGAGAAAAAATTTAGCATAGGGATGAGTTTTTGTGTGGACTAGGGAAAAACCTAGGGCTAATGAAAAATCTGTTAGGTTTGATTGGGTGTAGGAGTTGGACTACTAGATTAGATCAAAGGAGTGGTGGCCAAATATGATGAAACTATGACCATAGTTGACTGACCTAGAATGGGGACATGTGACACTATGCAGGTTGTACCATGTGTATGATTGGACGCATTCTGAAAGTGCATAATGCGCTCATGATAGTTATGATTGAAAGGTGGCACTCAGACACGTCGAGCTTCCACCTACCTACCAGAGATGCTAGAGTGATGTTATTGGATGTTTGGAGGATTTTACGAGTACAAATTAGGTGAGAGGTGCATGAGT
Organism: Chamaecyparis obtusa; assembly: GCA_027943335.1. Lineage (NCBI taxonomy): Eukaryota > Viridiplantae > Streptophyta > Pinopsida > Cupressales > Cupressaceae > Chamaecyparis > Chamaecyparis obtusa. The sequence continues at coordinate 123,118 of BSBK01010338.1, read as the reverse complement.
ATCAACTGGATAGAGTAGAGGATTTATTAGAGGAGAGATTCAAGTGGTGGGTAGACCAAATGCTCATTGATCGACAATAGATGTCATGGTGATGGGTGATGGAGCCGAAACTTCCCTGACTAGCATTATACTTAGCTAGATTGATTTGAGGGAGGTTGATGCTCAACCATTCAAGGTATGGATTTCTTATTGGATGGATGAGGGTAATAATCTGGATGTTGGAGGAGGAGGAGGGGGGGGTAGAGTACTGCTAGGGGTATGCAATATTGGCACAACTATACTATGATTTTCATATTGTGCATACCACACCCAACATACAATGGGACTGAGAGTGACACTTCTACTTGTTTGGGCCTGAGATCACAACGTAGTGGTAAAATCATTGTGAAAGGGAGTTGACAGTGATATGAGTCATTCACATGTCAGTATAGACAACCCTTATCATATGGGGATGTCAGATTGATTAAGACTTGGCAAAGGATATTGAATGAGTTAGTAGAATTTGAGTGGATTTCATACAAAGGTTGTGAGGTGTGGGGTCACTGGGATGATCTAAAAGATAGAGAGGATGGGATCCTAGATGCAGAGTATCTAAGATATGTGCATAAAAACTATTGGTTGATTAGGAGGATGATGTTTTAGATAAACTAGATACATGTCATTATGGGTTTATAGACAGTTTGGTATGATACATAAGATTGTTCCAAATAGCTATCCATGTCCTATTGTTTCTAGAGAGATTGGGTTGGTATGAGGGATTGAAGTGGATCTTCATAATGTGAGGATCCATTGGAGGGGGTGCAACTAGTTCCATGGCCAATAGTACATGGATAGATAATAGACGCAGGAGTGATAGTCGAGTATGTAGTTTGGTGGGATAGACACAAGTCGATAAGGTTGACAGAGTCAGGAGTGGTAGAGGTAGATTTAGATGAGGAGGAAAGACTAGAAATAGTGCTAGGGTTCAGGTGGAGGTTATAGAGATGTGGTACAAAGCATATAAGATGTATAGTGCAGAGACCTATTGTAGGTGGCCCTTCTCAGGCCCTAAGAGTAGCACAACTAGAGAGAGATGAAGTAGCCCAAGGTCCACTATTGGATGATGAGGATATGGGACTAGGAGTAATAGGAGGAGATGAGAGACATGGGGACCATGAGAAGATAGACATCATTTAGGATGAGGTGACATAGTTAGAGGTAGTAGTCGAAATAGAGAGAGACCTAGCCATACTGTCAGGATGACTGGACTCCAGTACATGTCATTTAATCCTAGCAATCCTACACCAAGAACACCCTATAAAAAGCTCTCAAACTTGGTGAATCTTGTTTTTATCCCTAGTTGGATACTCAAAAGATTTTGACAAAAAGCTGCATCACTCACTAGTACATTTGACCCACTTTTAAGACCAACATTTCTGACCAAGTTATAAAATGATTTTCCATGGTCCACTTATAGAAGAATTTTTTTATTTTTTATTTTTACTTCTATTCCCATGTTGGTTGGAATTATGACCCTAAAGAGTGGTCGTTATTCCAACCAACATGGGAATAGAAGTAAAAAAAAGTGAAATTTTATACATATATCCCGCTTACTAGCACATTTCATTTTATTTCATTTTGGCATAGTCCGTGAGCAAAGGAGTGCTGAAGGAGGCGGTAGGGAGGGAAGCGGTATGTGGAAACCCCCTATATACATCTAGCTTGTAAGTTGTGGCATCTTCTTCTCTTCCACATTGCTCTTCTCAAACCTAAGCAAGCATCAAGAGGAATAGGCATTTGATTTCAACTATTTCATTGCAACCTTGGTAAGAGATTTAATTCTTTGGCATTTTCTTAATGAAGGGTACATTTTTTTAATTTTTTCTAATTTTTTTCATTTGTCATGGGTTTGAAACCCTACAAACTCCTAATCTCTACACTTCTAATGGTGCCCCTTGTAAATTTGAATTGATTGCAAACATTTTGGGGGTTTTTTTTCCATGTTCAGGACATGATTTTCTGTCAGGGATTGAGAGCACATCATTATTTTCTGTCTACAACTAAGGGCACACAATTAACAGAGGTTTTATTATAAATTTTTAAGAGTTCACAGTTAAACAAAGTTTTGTCGGCTTGCGATTGAGTTTTTAATAGCTTTTATTTTCTGCACCTTCGTGATATTCAACCACTTATTCAACATTTTTTTACAATGAAACCAAAAGTAGCATCAATTTTACCTTGAACTCAGTTGATGAGGAAACAAAGAACCCACCCTTAGTTGACTACTCTATATCTTTGCAAATTGAACACCATTAGAAGTGGGAATTCATAGGCCACTTCTAATGGTGGCATGAACACCATTAGAAGTGCAGAGATCAGGATTTCAAACCCTTGACAAATGAAAATAATTTGAAAAAAAATGTACCTCTTGTAAATTTGAATTCATTGCAAACATTTTGGGGGGATTTTTTTTCCATGTTCAGGACACAATTTTCTATCAGGGATTGAGAGTACATCATTATTTTCCATCTGCAACTAAGGGCACACAATTAACAGAGGTTTTATTCTAAATTTTTAACAGTTCATAGTTTACTGCTCTGTATCTCTAGAAATTGAACACCATTAGAAGTGGAAATTCATGAGCCACTTCTAATGGTGTCCATGCCACTTCTAATGGTGGCATGAAAACCATTAGAAGTGCAGAGATTAGGGTTTCAAACCTGTGACAAATGAAAACAATTTGAGTTAATTGTGGCATAATTTTTTATTCATCTTATTTCTACTGTTACAATTATATATATATATATATATATCTATCTATATATATATATATATATCTATATATATATATATATATATATATATATATATATATATATATCTATCTATATAGATATATATATAGATATACATATATACATATATATATATAGATATATATATCTATATATATATAGATATACATATATACATATATATATATATATATATAGATATATATATCTATATATATATAGATATACATATATATATATACATACATATATATACATATATAGATATATATACACACACATATATATATATATATATATATATATATATATATATATATATATATATATATATATGTATATAGATATATATATATATGTATATAGATATATCTATATATGTATATATACATATATAGATATACATATATAGATATATAGATATACATATATAGATATATCTATATAGCTATATATGTATATAGATATATCTATATATGTGTATAGATATATCTATATATGTGTGTATATATATATATATATATATATATATATATATATATATATATATATATATATATATATATATATATATATATATATATATATATATATATATATATATATATATATATATATATATATATATATATCCTGCCTACTGGCACATTTCATTTTATTTCATTTTGGCACAGTCCATGAGAAAAGGAGTGTTGAAGGAGGTGGTATAAGGTGGAAGTTGCTTTAGGTCGACACCCATCCACTCATGTCAATATCTTGTCCAAAATCATGTTGAAATAACCATTGACCTAAATCAAGATCCTTCCCTCTCACTTCCTTTGTTACATAATCACTTTTGGAGTATATTCTAAAGTCCTCGAATCCAAGAAAATGTAAGTCAATAACACCAAATATATCACTTAAACTCACCAAGTCTCTTAAAATCACCAAAACTTTCTACAAGAGTTACATTTGCTTGGATTCAGAATATACTCCAAAAGTGATTATGTAATGAAGGAAGTGAGAGGGAAAGATCTTGATTTAAGTCAATGGATATTTTAACATGATTTTGGACAAGATCTTGACATGAGTGGATGGGTGTGGATGGTGGGATGGGGGATGTATTGGTGAAGAGTCTTGGTGAGTTTAAGCCTTTTGAGTTCTAAGTGATATATTTGGTGTTATTGACTTACATTTTCTTGGATTCACAAGATCTTGATATGAGTGGACGGGTGTGGATGGTGGGATAGGGAGTGTATTGGTCAATTTGATCTACTCGTGAAGATAGAGTCTGGTGTTTATATTATTAAACTCTCTATTCAATGCAACATTGATAGGAAAAACATTCATTGATTGGTATTATAAGTTTTGATCATTCCATGTACTGATTATATTGTTTTGAAGTCTTAAAATCAAATAATTTTAGTCCTTTTATTGACTGTACATGTACAGTGCTTGGCGTGCAAACAATCTTTGTCTTGAAGAACCAATGATTTCCTAGGCTTTGTCAAATAGTTGGCAAGTAATGATGTATTCAATATTTCTAAAGTTCTTCAAAAGGCTTAAACTTACCAAGACTCTTCACCAATACACCCCCCATCCCACCATCCACACCCATCCACTCCTGTTAAGATCTTGTCCAAAATCTAAGTCAATAACACCAAATATTTCTAAAGTGATTCAAAAGGCTTAAACTCATGAAGACTCTTCACAAGACTTCTAAGTGATATATTTGGTGTTATTGACTTACATTTTCTTGGATTCAAGGACTTTAGAATATTGACTTACATGGGGGGTGTACAGGTGTAGGGCACCTAGGCCATTCAGTTTTGCTTTGGGACTTGAGTTCTATATTTTGTTTTGCTTTGTAATAAAGGATGTTTTATAAATTCCTAGACCATCCTATGGTTTGGTTTTAGTTCTTCTTGTGTGGAGGTGTGTATGGTTGAAGAAGACAATTTAATGAACTACCAAGAAATAAACTTTTAATTCTTTACAAGCAGTCACTTTTCTGCTCGTGAAGACACAGTCTGGTGTTTATATTATTAAACTCTCTATTCAATGCAACATTAATAGGAAAAGAATTCATTGATTGGTATTATAAGTTTTTATCATTCCATGTACCTATTATATTTTTTTGAAGTCTTAAAATCAAAGAATTTCAATCCTTTTATTAGCTATTTCTGTACAATGCTTGGCGTGCAAACAATCTTTGTCTTGAAGAACCAATGATTTCCTAGGCTCTGTCAAATAGTTGGCAAGTGATGATGTACTCAAAATTTCTAAAGTGCTTCAAAAGGATTAAACTCACCAAGACTCTTCACAAATACACCCCCCATCCCACCATCCACACCCATCCACTCATGTCAAGATCTTGTCCAAAATGTAAGTCAATAACACCAAATATTTCTAAAGTGCTCCAAAAGGCTTAAACTCACCAAAAATCTTCACAAGACTTCTAAGTGATATACTTGGTGTTATTTACTTAGACTTTCTAAGGACTTTTGAATATTGACTTACATGGGGGGTGTATTGGTGCAGGGCACCTAGGCCATTCAGTTTTGCTTTGGGACTTGAGTTCTATATTTTATTTTTCTTTGTAATAAAGGATGTCTTCTAAATTCCTAGAACATCCTATGGTTTGGTTTTAGTCCTTCTTTTGTGGAGGTGTGTATGGTCGAAGAAGATAATGTAATGAACTACCAAGCAATAAACTTTTAATTCTTTACAAATAGTCACTTTTCTACTCGTGAAGACACAGTCTGGTGTTTATATTATTAAACTCTCTATTCAATGCAATTTTGATAGGAAAATCATTCATTGATTGGTATTATAAGTTTTGATCATTCCATGTACTGATTATATTGTTTTGAATTCTTAAAATCAAAGAATTTCAGTCCTTTTATTGACTATTCCTGTACAGTGCTTGGCGTGCAAATAATCTTTGTCTTGAAGAACCAATGATTTACTAGGCTTTGTCAAATAGTTGGCAAGCAATGATGTATTCAATATTTTTGAAGTGCTTCAAAAAGCTTAAACTCACCAAGACTCTTCACCAATACACCCCCCATCCCACCATCCACACCCATCCACTCATATCAAGATCTTGTGCAAAATCATGTTGAAATATCCATTGACCTAAATCAAGATCCTTCCCTCTCACTTCCTTCGTTACATAATCACTTTTGGAGAATATTCTAAATTCCTTAAATCCATGCAAATGTAAGTCAAAAATACCAAATATATCATGTAGAAGTCTTGTGGAGAGTCTTGGTGAGTTTAAGTGATATATTTGGTGTTATTGACTTACATTTGCTTGGATTCACAAGATCTTGACATGAGTGGATGGGTGTGGATGATGGGTGTATTGGTCAATGTGATCTTCTTGTGAAGACATATTATGGTGTTTATATTATTAAACTCTCTATTCAATGCAATATTGATAGGAAAAGCATTCATTAATTGGTATTATAAGTTTTGATCATTCTAGCTTGTGCATTGGCCTAGATCATTAGTATGTTTCTTTTTATTGTAATTATAATTAGTATGTGTTATACACTAAGTTTGCACCCTTGTTTCAAGCTCTCTTGGTCTTGATAACTTAGTATAACATGGGAATCATCTCCAAGTGTGGGAACTATGCTAACTGAGATGAGACCTCCAGGTTCTAGGCTGGTTCCTCTTGGATAATCACCTTAATTTGCTTCTTGATAGGAAAGTAAATCTTTGAGGGGAAAAGGGATAGAAGGAATGCATGAAAGGGAAAATAACTGAAAGCAAACTACCTACTAGGTGATACACCAAAATGAAATGAACACAATACACTGACCAAACTAGCATGAAAGCTCTTAGATCTAATAGAACACAATCTTCCTAAACATGCTTGCTTAAGTATTTCACAGTGAGGCCTGAACAAAAGACACAGACTGTGACCTGAAAGCAAATGTTCTTTTCAGCAAAAGGGCACATGAATGAGATAGAATGATAGGGGGTTGAAGTATACCCACAAAATCATTCAAATCAGATCAGACACAATAGTACACATATAAGCTAAAAGAAAGAAGGGCCCTGGAACTCCAAGATTTCTCTAAAAAAGCCAGAATATTATATTCAATAAGAGAAATATAGATAAGGGAAAGACCAAAGGGCAAAAAAAATGCCATGGATAGCCTCTACTAAATATGAGATTTCAATGAAAGGTTACAGACTATAAGAGCCAAAGGGTAGAAAGAATGCCACGTATAACTCCTAAGAAAGAGAAACTCTTTTTACAATTGTAAGATTTGAGCTCTAAAAGCTCCAAAAAACAATATATACATCTCCTTTAGCACCCAGGTAGGAGCCAAAACACTTAGGGTTACATAGATTTTCATAGAATAATAGAAACCCTAAATCTGTCACTTCTGATCATAAATGTCTCCTTGAAATATCTTGGCCGATCATAAATACTTCTCTAAAAGTTGAAAACCTCACACCACCACCATGACCTTGATTCTTCTGAATTGGGTTTATCATGAATGCTCAAATCTGATCCTCACAGATATTTGAATTTAAAAGTATAAATGGTCACAGGTGGCACCAACCCTTTTCATCTACCAGCAACAAACTCAAATCAACAAAGTACCTCAGGAGGCAAGGATCAACACGTGACGGCTGCCTAGATCTTTGCATCATCCTTTCTAACTGCAACCATCCTAAAGAAATCAATATTGAGCTACCCCTTTGTCACTCATGGTTCACTAAATCAAACATTGGTGAAACCCTACGGAAAGATTCAAATTTGGGTTCCAACGGCTACCAGGTTCAAGTTTAAAACATGACTATTGATATCATGACTCCCGGGTAGATCAGACGACCTAGATCACCCTTCACAATAGTCACAACCCTTTGAAAAGTTGTTGGGCACATCATCAGTCGGAAGCCAATAAGAAATGAACACCTTAGCAATATTTGGCAACATGGACCCACAACATAATCGGCTCAGATCAGACGGTGGTCGCATGATCGCAAAGGGGAAGAATATTCCTTCCGATCATGTGAGAACTGTAGATCATATTACACTGTCACTTGCCTTGAATACTTCAGGCCCACCAACAAATCACCTTTCCATCAAATGGTCATTGCAAGGCTATGAAGATTAACCCTCAAGCACTTTTTCTTTGCGGCATCATGACAATCATTGATCCTGACTACACTTTAACCACTTTAGAGCTGAGACTACCAGACATAACATTAACCACCTGCTAGGGTTGCGTGAACACATGACTATGAAAATGCTAGGTTGCTGAATGAAAATCACTTAACTTCCAGAAACAAGAGATCAAGCGACCGCACAGTCGCCCAATTGCTGAAACAAAGGCTTAACCACCCAAAAAATTGGAGATCAAGCGATTGTTGTCATGAAGAACTAGGCCTCACTTGATCGCAACAATGCACATAGGAAAAGATAACACTAGAGAAGAAGTGCGAAGTAGAAAAATGCTGAAAACAACCTAGGTTTTCCACTTTGCCCAAAAGGTATCAAAGAAAATAGAAAACATCGAGGGTTTTATGTTTAGACAATTTTTGGAACCCTGCGACATAGGTTATTTCCTTCAGACCTCAAAACTTGAATAACTCCTTGGTCCTTGTGATTTAGGACATGCAATTAGAATTGGAGCCTGGTGACATGCCAAAGAACATGGGGCTAAGGGCACAAATTGTAAAACTTTTTGGATCTACTTCGCAAGTGAAAATAGGATTGTTGGCCAAAATTATATGATTGGAAATTTTGGGTAACAGTATGAATGAACAAAATAATGAGAATGTAATATTTGTGATAATGGAATATTTGTCAAAATAACGTCGATGACTTCAATCAATGTGCCTATGTCAATGTGGTGTTGGCCCATGCATGTTGAAGATGTCACACACAACAAGTAATCCTGGGTGTCAATTTTGGGTTTGCCCGTATAGGAAAAAGGTCTAGATACGTAATTATATTTTATGTTTAAAAATAATGTGACAACTAATAATTTTATGAAGAACTGATGTACATTTGGTATTGTAGGGAAATACTAGATATCAATAATTTCAGTGGGTCGATGAAACCACATTTACATCTACCCCATCTACATTTATACCCAATGTAGGAAATGTGTGTAACTTGTGCAAGGCTCGAGAGGAAGCTAGTGCCACCAAGATTGCTTCAATGGGGAAAGAAGAAATCATATTTCTGTGATGCCTTCTCTATGTAGTTTGTGCACTACTTTGTTGGGACCATATGCGTAAATGTGGTTAACAGAGGGCTATTGTAGATACTATTTTTTTTTTAAGAATTTCAAGTAGATACGTTGGACATATTTTGATAAACTCATAATTTTTTGTTGTTGTTTATGACTTTGTCATGATTTTCAATATAAAATTAAACAAAATTAAAAATTAACCTTATTATCAAGCTAATTGTTGAAGGATCCAGGCCTAGGCTAGAAATATGTCTTCCCATTCTATTGTGGATAGGTGTTTCATAAAACATACATACCTGTTGCACGTGCATTCTCAATTTAGAGTGGGAAAATCTTATTTTGGATGTGAGGGAGAGAAGCCAAATACATAAATAACATGCACATAAACATGCCAGTTGAGAAACATAAATGTAGATATCACAATAGCTAAGAAACATAAATGTAGGCATCATGGTCACAATTTTTTGTAGACACAACAAAATTGAATGATATACCCAGACGATGCAACACAACTATCATTCCTTCGGTTCCAAGTTGACATTGCAAGATCCAAAAACCATAGATAAGGAATAAATTTAGAGAGAGGAGGAGGGCCATAATGACCAAAATAATACAGAGTCCCTATATTATTTCAGTCGTTATGGCCCTCCTCCCGTGCTCTCTAAATTTATTCCTTATCTATGGGTTTTGGATCCTACAGTGTCGACTTGGAATTGGAGGAGTAGTGGTTGTGTTGCATCATCTAGGTATACCACTCAATTATGTTGTGTTTCCAAATTTTTTTGAACATGATGCCTCCATTTATGCTTCTTAGCTATTGTGTCCCAGGACCCCTTATGACTCTTTATGACCCTTTACGATCCCTAAGAATACATCTTAGAGGTCTTATAATATCATAAAGAGTCATAAGAGGCTCCTAGGAGGGGCCAAATGAGCTTCCACCTTCATGTGGTTGGACTTGTTAAGTAGAGAATGTTAAACTATTCTCAAAACAAAGTGAAGCTCAATAATTTAAGGAGAAGCTCTATAAAACCTTCACAAATATCCCTTCTTTGGCCTCCACTCATACCTCTTCTCATAATTTAGACACTTTGGATACTATTTCTCATCCATGCACAAAATGTGCTAGTGATCGTTTGGTTAGTGCTTGATAACACATTTGACATCATACCTTTTTCTACTTGTAGGTTTGGGATCATACAAGAGCAAACTGGATTTAATTCATAAATGCAAACTTTGAGAAAATAGAGTTGTCAATGATGATCACAATCAATGGTGGAGAGCTATCATGATGGAAATGGTTGGATTACCTTCTATCCAATAGATGTTGGCAAGCAATCATTCTTAGTTGTTGTTGTTTTAGATTAAAATAAATACAAACAACAACATCTAAGAATGATCGCTTGCCAAATTTTATTTTGTATGTGAAATTTTGGGAGTTGCATCTAAAACTTAAGATAAATAATCTAAGTTGTTATTAGATTTTTATTTATTGTTGTTTCTTGAATGAATCTCACTGCTTACTCATTATGGACTGCTATTTGCTGATGAAAATCCTTTGTTCTTGTTTAGAAAATGCTTGTTCTACTTGAAAATTTACACTACAACATATCTTGTTGTTCATGAATTGCTTTCCATATTCTTTAAGTGTTTTGTCACAATTATATTCGTCAAAGATTGAATTAGGGATTAAGCATTTTCTATCACAATTTTATTCGTACATTGATGAGAATCAATGATGGAGAGTTTTTAGATTATGAGAAGACATATATGTAGTGGAGGCCAGAATGAATGAATGTTATTAGATGTTAATGGGGAGTTTAGAGTGATGTTAGGGAGGAGGGGCCAAATGAGCTTCCACCTTCATGTGGTTGGCCTTGTTAAGTAGAGAATATTAAACTATTCTTGAAACCAAGTGAAGCTCAAACTAAACCAATGACGTAGATTCAATGGTCAAAAACACCTACTTCTATATGTTGTTGATTGCTTATTTTTTTCACCATGACTACTCTCCTCTTAAACATAAATTTAGATCCATTTTTTGATAGAAATGAAAACTTAAAAGATCTCATATCTTTGAAATAGTGAGATTATCCCAAGGAAAATGATGTCCAGTGTTAGAATAATGAATGCCATGAATTGGTGAAAACCCCATTGAATGAATCTATCGTATCAAGAAAATTAATCATGAAACTTATCATGAAACTTGATGTTTCTCATATAAATCTTGGTGTTTAGAACCATGATACCCACTTTCAACTAATAACAAGATATCCAACCAATATAATTAGTACATGGAATGATCAAAACTTGTAGACAAAGATTGTTTGCACGCCATGCAACACTGTACAAGAACAATCAATCAAAAAACTGAAATTCTTTAATTTTAAGATTTCAAAACAATATAATTAGTACATGGAATGATCAAAACTTATAATACCAATCAATGAATGCTTTTACTATCAATGTTAAATTGAATAGATAGTTTAATAATATCAACACCAGACCATGTCTTCACAAGTAGACAAGTGACTATTTGTAAAGAATTACAAGTTTATTGCTATGCCTAATTTGATAATATATTTTATTTTTAAAAAAAAATTAAATTTTCAATCACTTTTTCAACCATCTCTCATCGTACTTTCGACCACCATTGGTTTTTCATTTCAACGAGAATTCTATAAACTTGACAAAAATTCTGACCATAATTCCTCACAATTTCAACCAACATTGGTTGCATAGATGAAACGAGTGGCTAACAGTTCTTCCATGTTGAAGTGATTATTTCGACGGAGGGTCTGTCAATAATTCAACCACTATATATGTTGCAATTTCAATGATGTCATAGTATGTCACATAATCGACGAAAAAAATTCAACAACACTTATGGTCATTTGGTCAACCAATTGTTGTCTAAAAATTGACTAATCCTCATTGAAAAATAAGCTAAGCCAACACTTCAAGCCAACTGTTCTTCCAAAATAAGCCAAGTTACTAATTGGTTGACCAAATGACCTATACAAATAAGAAAGCCTCTGCAAACTTAACATCAAGTTACACTTGTTTCTTGGATTCCTCAAACTTTATTTATACATTCAACTACATCATCAAATAGTCTTGACCAAGATTACCTACCACATTTTTTCTTATGTGGTAGTACATGGTGACATATAATTGGTTTGACCATTCATGGAAAAAATATGAGATCCCTTCCTAGGAACCCCACTAACTAGATGGAAAACTTAGCAACTTAGAAACAAAGAAAACCTTCTATCATATCAATTAGTAACTTGGGTTAACATTATGATGCTTAGTTTGGTGACAGGATGGCCACTCGCTGGTGTGTTGGAAGGTTTCATTTGTTCCAATGTTCTAATGAGTTTGACGTGGCCTGTGTAAATCATATCCCATGTAGATGATTCTATAATATTGGGTGGTCGCTCACTCACACATTAGAAGGTTTCTTTTTTTCTAACGTGTTGGTGCATCTAACATGTAGCTTCCACCATGCATGGCCAAAATTATCAATCCAAATATAGTCTTCACATAAAAGTGATAAAATTAATAAAGATGATTTTGTTATAAAAATTACTCCACAAAATAGACACGTGTTTGTGCCTGTATTTGTATACTTAAATTTTAATTATATACTAAAAGTCAATTAAGTATAATCACTCAGTATACTATAATAAATTCATTCATGAATGGTCATTGGATGATAGAAGATCAATGGTACAAGCTATATTTCAGGCCAAAGTTGTGAAGCATAAAAAATTGTTCAAATTTTTTTTGGAATCCAACATGTATGACAAGTCAGTATTTAGAGAGAAGGAATAAAATTAATAAAACTTTGAGACTATGTCGACGACTGTACAAGTTTTACCAATTTTTCTTTGAGGGTTTTGAAATTAACAATGTTTCTTTGGACTAACTAGCTAACCAAGGAGATTTGGAAATGAGATTGAGGGACACAACATAATCTTTCCACACCAATTTGTGACCTGTGTATTGATCACTACAAATTCAATAATAAAATCTTAGATAAAATATTGAACACCTATACTTTTATTGTAAAACCCAGGGGTTAATATTTACATTTTTTATCTTATGTAGCACCATCTTCTAGACATTACCAGCAATGAGAAAAACAAAAATCACAGTGAAATAAAATATAGATTGTGTAGAACTGGTCAAAACCTCAAGTTTCATTAATGAATACGATGATATTTATGATCATGTGGGCCATGATAACAAAACATTACAAATTAGATTCGCATTGTAGAATAAGTTGAAATAGATTGTTTATAACAAAATGTTAGGAACGCAAACAAATAAAATTACATTGTGGGATGTTGGATTGGGACTCATGATGTTACCTCAAGTGTTTCCTTTCCTAGAAATTGTCATGGTCTACATCCAAAATTATGATGAAAGTAGAAGAGAAATTGTTAATAAGAATACCCAAAAGGAAATTTTATCCATCACTAAGAAAGAATTTAAGAGTTTGTTGGACTTGGGGCTTGGAGAAGAAAGCTCAAATGTTCACATTGACCTAGAAAATATTTCAAATGAATATGAAAGAGTCAGTGAAGATGAGAAAGATATATTTATTATAGGTATAACAAAGAATGTTTCCAATTTGGATCACAACCATAAGCCTTCTTATAAAGTTGACACTTTTGTGCCATGGCTTTGTGATACTATTGCCCTATGAACATTTTTCCTCAGATTTGAAAGTGATAGGGAAGTGGGTACCATCCTTCTTCAAATTATATTTAATATCCATTGTATTCCTCAACCAGTTAGATATAATGTTTTTGAGCGCATTGTTCAATCCATGAATAATCAATTTGTAATGCTTAAAGGATGTTTCTCTAAGACATTTAGGTTCACAACCTACTTGTGTTATATTATTCTAGAAAAATATTATGGAACATTCAAGACCAACAAGGTTGAGATTTAGGTGTATAACTAGGATAGAACAGTGGCTCCAATATATAAATGAGCACCTAAGAAAAGGATGCATGATAAAAGAGGGAAGTCCACCCATTTTGAAGACTTCTTTTTGGTACCAATGTATCATGAAATTATAGAAACTTCAATGCCTATATTTCTTGTGTCTTATAGAGATCACATTCATCTTGAATCTAAAATATAATTGGTGGACTACTTCATTGTGGAAGAATATACTGTGTTAACATTTTATGGATCAAAATTACAACACCACAAACTTCCAATACATGGGGTTTTTGCATTGGAATATGTATGGTAGATGGAAAGTATAAATGTACTCTTCTATGGATAGAAAAAGAAGACCATATTTCCTTCATTACCTTTCTCATGTGGAAGGTTCACATTTGAGATGAAAAAATTCAATGTGGCACAATTTTTTTAAGAATATTTAAATTTTGATGTTGTCAATTACTAGTAGTATGACCCATGCAGGGTCATTTAAAAAATGCTTGTAGAGAATAGAAACTCTACAAGAAAATTTCAACATGAAAGTAAACCATTGTTAGAATTGTTGAAAAATAGGGACTATAGGGATGATGTTAAAAAAGTGATGGAGGAAACTGGTGCTGACAAAAATATTTCAATAGAAGAATTGTCATAAAAAATTATGAAATTTCATTCATAGGGAAAAACATAGAAGGGCACTAAAAATTGAAATAAAAATAGGAGGTCCGATAGCTTTTAGCAAAAATATGTTGATCCATCTACAAAATCTATCCCATAAAATATAAAAAAATAATGTGAGGATAGACTGTGGACTAGAGACAAAGTAACTAATTTTTTGACTATGAGGAAGAATGTTGGTGAACCAAAAACCATTGCAGATCTTGATGAAATCTCATAGGATAATGTGTTTATAAAATTATGGAATAAAGAGCATCCCAATAAAGCATATGAAAAAAGTGATGATGATAATGTTGATGAGAATCTCATAGCTACTCCAATAGCTATTGCAGACTTCACAAAATTGAGTGAGGACATGAAACAAACATATAGAAAAGGGGAAAAAATTATAAAAAAAAATGGGTTATGAAGGTTTTGGTATGGGTTCTTGAGGAGAAGGAAATTAGATGCCACCATTCAAAGAACTTGTTCCAAGAAAACTTGGTGAGAAAACACTGATTGGAGTGTTGAAATTATTTCTTGACATATGTTGTCATTGATGTCAACATATATCTCAGAAGATTGATTGTATCAGATATTGTAGTAAAAATGGCTAAGAAAGGAACATGAAGAATCATCATGGTTGTACATTTAATCACCTTAAAATGGTCACCAAAACCATAAGCCCCTAATCTCAATTATTCATCAAGAAAACCCTAATTTCGATCAAATATCCTAAGTCCTAATCTAAGGCGATTCTATTCATCAATTTTATCCTGATCAATATCCCATTCGATTATTGCACTTGATCATGCTTAATTAATTAATTCTTAAATCCTTAAGGTTATTGGCAATTAAATCAACTTTCTATTATTTATTTAATTAATATTCTATGATGTTGATTAAATAAATAAACAATTGTCAATTAATTATTAAAAGGAATTTAGATTAATTATAGTACCACATTTTGAGGAGAATGCATTAAAACCATTTAATAAGTCTAAAAATGCATTTTATGTCATCATTCTTAGTTAACTGAATACAATTTTGGCAATAGTTCAGTTAACCAAGTCACATTTTGGAAACAAGTTAGCTAACTAGAAAACTAGCCCAGTTCACTTGCTAGTCATTTTGGAAGTTCCCACAAACCAGTTCAGTGGACTTACTAGTTGATTTGGAAGTTTCCACAATGATTGATTCTTTGAAGAAATCTCCACCACTCATCTTTAATTAATCTCAACTGCTCATTCCCAAATGGATTTCTATATAAGCAGGCCAATTTATTCACAAAGGATCCCAATATTTTTCTTAAAGTAATGTTGCTATTTTGTTTTCAATCATTATTAGCTATTTCAATTGCATAAGTTAATCTAGTTTATTTTATTGCATTCAAACATAGTAACACTTCAATTTTTCTTAATATGGATTAACTTTAGATTAAGCATTGTAATCATTGTTGATATCATATCTTAATTTGTTCATCATTATTGCATTAATATCACATATAGGAACAGCTGATTTCTATTAATTGGACTAATCTTAGCTAATTTGGATAAACTTTCACTTGCATATAGTTTTCATTCAAAATCCTTCATTTAGATTTTGTTGTTATCATTGAGTTTGCAATGACACGAGAGCAAACTAATACTCAAATCTACTAGAATGAAATGAGTTTCCTTAGTTGGTCTTAGTTTAGATTAATTTTTCTTCATTTAGATTAAGTATATCATGATTCATTGAAGTGGTTTGTTAGATTAGGTTGCACATTTTCACTCACACATTTCTGGTGGCCAGCATGGGGTAGAAAATCAAATTTTTTTCTTCACATTCATCTTTTTTGCAATTTTTAAAGTTCATTCCATACTCTGATCATGTTTTCTCGTATGAGCATTCTCACAGGTCAATACAAGTCTAGATTGAAGATTATATAAAAATTAGTATGTTCTCGTATTGGACCATATAGATTCTCATATGAGAATCTAGTCTAGTGTTGCACTTTTTATTACAGATTTTTGGTGTTTTGACCATGCCCTGGAACTATTTTCTCATACAAGCATTTTCATAGGCCAGTACGAGTCAAGATAGACACTCATATCAGGACACAATGATACTCATATTAAATACATTATATTCTTGTACAAGTTTGATTTAGTCTTTCTTTGAAAAATAGCAAGAGTTCTTCTTTGATTTTTGGATTTCTACATTTGGTGTTTTAGCTAAGTATAACAAAACAATATATACTATTATATTTATGTGTTTCTTAACATCTTAATAAGTTCTTGTAGAATGTTTAAGTTGAAGATATTGATCTAAATATTTTGCAAGACATGTGTCAAAGAGCACAAAATGAAACTACTAATGAGTTGATGTAGTGTTCATATGATAAAATTAACTAAAAATTCTATTTTCTTTAATGTTTTTAGGAACCTCGCATGCTATAATTTTTAAAATGCAAAATTTCTTGATGTGCTTGTGAGTGGTGAAAAGGATAGGAGACTATGCCCTTTTCCCTTTAAGGGAAAATCATAAATACAAACCCTTGTAATCATTCTTTTCATTTATTGCAATCCTTTGGATGCACCTATCCCAGTGGGAAAAAGAACTCACCCTTGGAGAATGACCCACATGAGCACGAGGTTAAAGCCACACCACTCCAAATCAAGTTAAAAAGAATTCTTCTTTGAGGCCAAATCCTTGAAAGCCAAATTTCATTTGAGCTTATACACGGCTCTCGCTTGACCACATAATAGGGCCTTAGGGTCTAAATCACATTTACATGACTATTGGTGTGAAGGTGCTTTGTGGGGCTATATTCCTTTATCATGCTTTCCTGGACACAAAGAATGAGTTCAAACATGAGACCTTACTAAAAACCATAGAGTAAAAACCACTTAGTTCACCCCCCTAAAGTGGGATAATCCAAGTGCAAGGAAAATAGTAATTTCCCCAAGATACTCATCATATCATGCCCCCATTAGTGTTTGGAGTTATATAATATGGCATTAAGAGATCCATTGCATGTTCTCTAGTGGCCATATTCTGGTTAGCTATTGGGTGTGTAGCTAACTTTAAGAGAAAGGATTTTCTCACTCAACCAATTTGACTATAGGGCTAGCTAGGAATTGCTTATTATCCCACATGTGTTTGATGTGTTTGTAAAACCTCAAAACCTTTGACATTGATACTTTCTAAACAAAACATGAATCACCAAAACAAGAGAACGATCCTACCAAATGCTTCACAAAACAATCTGAGACCTTGTCGATTTTGTTTCAGATAGCCAATTCAGAAGTTGTCCCACATTCTACAGATATACTTTGGATATTGAGAAATTTCTTAATTAGTTTCCATAATCCTTGGTAAGTAAGAGTTACACTATTGTTAGTTCAAATATTGTTTACCCTATTCTTTGATTAGTCCTATCACCAATGTCTTTTTAGTCATCTCTTTTGAGTTATGAGTGCATCATCATCTAGGTTCTTTATCCTTGACTTAGATCCGAGTCATTTGCACTTCCTTCTTAAGAGGACGTTGTGTTTTTTTCATCACAATCTACCTAGAACTTGTTCAAAAATGATTATTCTTGCTTCAACACCTTTTTGACAACTAAGTTGAGTTATTTCTATCCAGACTAGTTCTGATAGACAATATCCAGGAGAGGAAGAGAGACCCTTTTCATTTGAAGACAACCCTCTTTTTGGAGAACAACCAAGAGCCTTTGAATGATTGACCCATCATCAAGAAAAATCCTCTGATCCCAACATGTTTGGAAGAGGAAAAGGACATGAAGATTTTTGATACACCAATCATAGTGTCAGTGCTCATGATACCAATAACGATGGTTATTCAAGAAAATATGAGCCTGATAAGGCTAGCATTGCTAGGTGTAAGGCTGCCAAATAGTTCCTCAAGATGATGAAAGTTATCATAGCTCAAGAGAAGGAAGAATTATTTATTGAGTTAGAAAATTATGGGCTGCAATTGCCTCCCCAATATTAAGCTAAGGATGTCATTTTCATTAAGGAAGAAACTCCTTTAACACTAGTGACCAAACAAATGAAAGCCATTCAAGAAGAATATATGGAAAGAGATGAAGAATATTCAAGAGATACAAACCATGAAGTACTCTATAAACTTTATTTTCCCATTCCCCTTTGATAAGGACTTGTACATGCCTCCATTCTAGAATGGAGTGGAGATCCTAAAGTTTGACAAGTACCTTGGGAATTCTAACCCTCAAGATCACATCTGACAATTCTATGCATAGTGCATGGAATTTATCCATGACAAGACATACCTTATGTGTTTGTTCCCCTAGAGTTTGGGAGGTCAAGCCATTGAGTTCTTCTCAAAGTTACCCACTAGCATAAATTTTTTTGATGAGCTCATTGAGCAAAATTTGTAACACTATTCCTATAACATTCAACATCCTGTAACAATGACATTTCTATGCAACACAAAGAAAAAAAAGAGAAAATCCTTTTGAAATTTCTCCAGTGATGGAGGAAAATATTTTCTTGATATCTATGTCTTATTCTTAAGACTAAAAATATGGATATTTTCACTAGTGCATTGGTCCCAAAGTTGAGTATTCCTATTTATTTGCAAGACCCAAACACCTTCAATAGGTTGGTGAAGAATGTGCTAAAAATAGAATATGTGGTTGTTAAAAAGGGTAAAATCACCCTTTACAAAGAGAACAAGTATAATTCTAGCTCTAAGGTCAAGAACAAATACTGGAATATGAACAAGAATGCAGTAAATGATAGGGTAGTTGATCAAGTTTCTCCCCAACCAAAACCAATAGTTTTTAATCTAACAAGTGGAACCAAGGCCCTTAAAACTACTATAACTACCACTAAGGCTTCATCCAAAGGAATAAGATATCTTCTATAAGATAAAACTTGGGCTAAGCCTAAGCACAACTTTACCCCCCTTGGAGAGTCATATAGATCAACACTCAAGACTCTCTTGGAAAACCAACTAATCACATTGTCAAATAATTCTAGGCCATATGAGCTGGAAGTGAAACCCAAATTGTGGAATGAAAATGACTATTGTGACTTCCACATAAATAAGGGACATAAGACTAAAAAATGCATGAGATCCAGGATCTCATTGATAATGAAGTGATCGTGGTTGATAATAACACCACCAACATTGATCACAAGGAATTCAAGGAACCTTTTCCCAAATATGAGAAAGGGGAAAGCTCTAAACTAAAAGATGATGCCCACATTAATCATACCTATGGAACCGATGATAACAATGTCATCAATATGCTTGAGGCAGTCCCTTACAGATGTTGTAATGTCATTATTATCCCTAAGAAATAAGGGGAGTCTTGAGTTGCCAACGTTGTGACCCGAGCACAAGAAAATGTCACCCTAGGAGGAGTGAAACCTTCCAACTCCTCTGATGAACCATCATCATGAAATCCCTCTAGATCAGGCAAAAAAATAGCTACAACCACTTCTAAGTCATGAAATTCTAAACAACTAGTTTCATCACATGCTTTTGACTACAACATCATTGAGCACTTAAAAAAGATGACTGCTCCAATATCAATCTTTGAGTTACTCAAAATCTCTCCTACTCATAAAGAGATCTTAGACAAAGCCTTTGGAATTGCCAATATCCCTAAGGACTTGGATTTAGATCGATTCCAATCTATGGTGGGTCATTTGACCTCACCACTTTACGTGTCATTTTCTGAGGAAGATGATAATTCCCTAAGTCACCCACATAATAACCTGCTACATATCAAAGTTATGATCCACAAGCAATGGGTCAAACAAGTGTTGATAGATGGAGGCGCAGGATTGAATATCTATAAATACAAATTGATCAAACAACTAGGAATTTTAGATTCTTCTATTGATCCAAAGAAGAAAATAACTATCAAATCCTATGATGAACATGAGAGATCTTCAAAACATCTCGTATGCTTACCTATCAAAGTGGGACCTATTGAAAGAGAGGTCATCTACTGAGTCCTTGATCTCCCACTTACATACAATTTTTTTGGGGGATGACCATGGACCCATGAGATGAAAGCACTGTCATCCACATTCCATCAGTGTATCAAGTTCCCATTCAACGGTATGGAAGTCACTGTACTTATAGACACTAGCTACATTTGCAATGCACTAAAACAATCAACAGACACCCTCATACCACACAACAATGAAGCATATAATCCTAAATATGGAAGTAATATGATGGAAAAAATGGAGAGGAAGTTGAAAATCAGAGATACCGAGATGGGTGGATACATGATCAAACCTTTCCTATCAATGAAATCACTTCCCATATCTCCCAAATATCATGGAAGACCATCAAAGGAAATGAATCCAACAACTACACCTCCAGAAGTTATCTATGATATTAGCTTTGTTAAGGAAATTGTGCCTTTGGAAGATAAGAATGAAGATAAAGCCATTCTTGCATGTCTCTATAAAGAACCCAAGGATAACAAGGTCAAGCATTGTGAGATATCCCCTAAAAAGTATAGTAAGGGACATGACTTGGCAAATAAAATGGGTTACAAAGGAAAATGATGCTTATGGATGACAGAAATAGGACTTGTTGAGCCACTTCATGTAGAATTTATAAATCCTAGAGATAAAACTAGTGTCAATTTTAAGGAAGCTAAGTTTCATCTCATCATGATTGGGGAGGACCCATATTTAATTCAGACAGTGAAGAGGAAGCTGAAATTGAATCTTTACCCTTTGAAAGATTATTTCTTATTAGAATAGAGGATCTTGATTATCAAGGGGAACCATATCTCCCATAATAGTGGAGAGATCTTCATTAGCCCAGACCACCAAGTCAACCAGTAGAAGAACCCTTGGTCTCTCAAAATGAGCAAGACATCATCTCTGCTAAAAAGAAGAATCTCAAAGACCTGTTGTAATAAGTCCATCTCTTTCACAATGGTGTAGAGATATCTTGGGACCAAGTCCACCATGTCTTCCAACAGATGAATTTGATATTGAAGAAAATGAGGTTAACCAAGGATTAGATGAAAGACATCCTAACTGGGGAGAACTCATAACTATAGCACATGTGTTCAATCTTCCCCACTTCATTGATCCTAACAAGTTTCCCATATCAACATAGTAATAGGAAAGATAATAGGATAATAACAATCAAAGGGAGGATGAAGAACCTCCCATTACCCTTGCACAATACCTGGGCTAGTATGATGATAGCTAGACTAATATACATGAGTATGAATGGGACATACTCTTAGATGCTACAATAGATATTGAAGTGGATGTAATACATAAGTACACCACTATCACAAATATTGAAAGGGGATAGAGCTCAAATTCTCAAGAACAAACAAATGACGAAGACCCCTTCAATCCTCCCATAGAAATCATCCCCATGGCCTCTAGGCTATCTTCTTACAATCAACACAACACTCCATTTGATTACGTAAACCATGGGTACATTAGACCTCATCCTGTGATAGATACATGGAATTTAGGGAGGTCTAGGAGTGAGATTTTTGCACAAAAAGAAAGCTCAAATGCAAGAGCTACATAAAATTGGAATTTTGGAGAAGGGGATAAATATTTAGGATTTGTAGCACAAATAACCTAGTAGTTCTCTAACCTAACAATTCATTGTACAAATGAGACCGAGGTAGAGACCAAGGAGATTCTAGAAGAGTCTTAAAGAGTGTCCACTAATAGAAATCTAGACCAAATAAATGCTAAAATTAATGGATTCCTCTCAAGGAGGTCCAAGATTGAGATAGTTCCTCTTACGACATAGTTTTAACAAGAAAGCACAATAGACACTAGAAGAAGGCACGAAAGGATTCCATGTCATAGGGTTAGATCAAATGAGTTAGGTCCACATGTAGACAACATAAATTTTGATAATAATGATAAGATTCCATTTGGTCTAAACATGCTATTCCAAAATGATGCTTTGGATCTTGACTTGTCACTCACAAGTTATGATGAACATACCATGAATGCCTTGGAACTAGCTAATGATCTCTCCCTCATACATCCTAAGCTGATTAATTGGACACATCAAAATGAACCACTTGGCCTCCCCACCTTTTCCAATGACTAAATTACTTGGCCTATTACCTCAATGCTACTGAACTCGTTACTTCTTCCACATGGAATCTCAAGTGAACATGGCTAAAGCAGATATCAAGTAACTTAGTCACAAAATCAAAATAAATAGAGATTCTGAGGGTGAAAACCATACTGTGGTGGTCTTAGAACATAAATTAGTAAAAATAAAAGATGCATCTGATGGTGAAAACCTCTCTTAGGCACTGAAAGATGAGCTACTTGATATCTTGCCTAGTCACTTTTAGGAGAGACCATCAGTTCTGATAGAACCCACACATGCAATAAACATTGGAGCTAGTGAGCACCCACAAGTAGTCCATCTATCACATTCATTATCAGTCAAAGAACTCACATAATTCACTTAGTTCTTCAAGGAGAAAAGGATTAACTTTGCATGGATCTATTGGACCCAAATTTGATAATGCATTACCTTTCAATTACACCAAGGGTTAAGCTTGTCAAATAGAAGCTTCGCAAAATGCATCCTCATGTGGCTCTCCTAGTAAAATTTGAGCCAGAAAAATTGCTTAAAGAAGGATTCATCAAAGAAATTGCATATGCTGAATGGATCTCCAACATTGTACTTGTGACTAAAATAGATAAGTCCATCAGATTATGCATGAAATTCAGAGTTCTCAACCAGGCCTTTCCTAAGGATGACTTTCCTTTACCCAATATCGACATGATCATAGATATGATGGCCAGATATGAGATGTACTCTTTAATGGATGGATTTTCTAGATATAATTATCTTAAAATCATTCCAAAAAACCAGAAGAAGACAATGTTTACCTATGCCTGGGGAATATTTTACTGAAACATCATGTCATTTGGTTTAAAGAATGCATGTGCAAGTTATCAAAGGTTATAACAATCTTCCATGATATGATCCACACGAACATGGAATATTATGTATATGATACCATTGTTAAAAAAAGAAAGAGACTCACACATCTACATGATCTAGGAAAAATCCTAGACATGATGAAATTGTTTAGGTTAAGGTTGAACCCTAAGAAGTACGCATTCAGCATAAGATCTGGAAAGCTACTGGGATACATTTTCTCAGCC
The DNA here is from genome assembly GCA_027943335.1 of Chamaecyparis obtusa. Classification (NCBI taxonomy): domain Eukaryota; kingdom Viridiplantae; phylum Streptophyta; class Pinopsida; order Cupressales; family Cupressaceae; genus Chamaecyparis; species Chamaecyparis obtusa. The sequence continues at coordinate 99,349 of BSBK01010338.1, read as the reverse complement.
AAAGGAATTGAGGTGGATCTGACAAAAGTGCAAGATATTATTGAATTACCACCACCCAAGAATATCAGTCAAATGAGAACTCATCGGGGAAGAATTTAGTCCATCAAAAGATTCATCTCTTAGTTGAAAGACAAAGTACAACCATTTACAAAGCCTCTTCACAAAGGAGTGCAGTACCAATGATTTGAAACATGTTCCCAACACTTTAATCAAATCAAGGAGTATTTAGCCAACCCACCATTCCTAATGTCCCCAATTCAGGGTAAGCCACTCATTTTGTATATCTCAACTACTGATACATCACTAGGGGCACTCCTAGCACAAGAGGATGACCACAAGAAAGAGAGAGACATTTACTACATCAATAGGAATTTGGTTTCTTATGAAATAAATTACTTCATGATTGAGAAATCTTTCCTGGAAAAGGTATTTGCATTAAAAAAGAAGAGACATTACATGTTAGCACATCCTATAGAGCTAGTTATAAAAATAGACCCACTCAAGTATATATTGAGTAAATACACCTTGACTAGAAGGTTGGCTAAGTTGGTTATGATCCTGAGTGAGTTTGACATTGAATATGTTAAACAAAGGACTATTAAAGTACATACACTTATAGATCAATTGGTTGATGCTCTACTACAAGGAGAGCACCCTATTAACATGGAATTCTTAGATGGGTCTATGATGCATATCACTTAGTAGGGTTCAGGAGCGGGTGTGATGTTCATCACTCCTCAAAGTTACTTCATCCCTAAGGTGTAAAAGATCTATTTTCATTGTAAAGATCTATTTTCATTGTTTAATATGAAGCTTTAGTAAATGGGATGAAGTTGGCTCTGGAATGGAATATCTATGAGTTACATATCCATGGTCACTCCCAACTAGTAATCAATGAGATTAATGATGTCTACCAAACAAGGGATGATAAAATAATATCCTACAAGTGCATGGTTGATGACTTCAAGAAGTATTTCACTTTCATCACGTTCCAACAAATCCCAAGGATAATGAGTAAAGATACTAACATCGTCACTGCTTTGGGTTCCTTACCTCAACAAGAAGAGGATTTATTCTATGAGTTCCTAGTGGATGAGCTTCATCACCCTACCTATAACTATCCTAAATCCCAAATGATCTATACCATCATAATCCAAGACTTTTCCTGCTACAGCCATATTTACTCCTACCTTCAAGACCAAGTTATCCTAGATAACTTAACAAAAAATAAACAAAGACACCTTGTCTAAAAATCCTCATGGTAAGTCATCATTGATAATGATCTGTACAAGAGAGGTTTAGAGGGAACTTTACTTAGGTGTTTAGAAAAGAGGAGTCAAAACATGTGTTAGCTAAAGTTCACACTGGCATATGTGGATATCATTCTAATAGAATGACCTTGTATCGTAAACTCCTAAGAGTTGGATTCTATTTTCCAAACATAGAAAAGGAGGCAACAAGGTATGCAAGAGCTTGCAATAAATGCCATCAGCATGGAAATATCATACACACTCCAAAAAAGGATCTTATTCCTTTCATAACACACTATCCCTTCCAACAATGGGCATTTGATCTCTTCAAACAAATATATTTGTCCTCCTCAAATGGACACAAATTCATAATAACAGCCACATAATATTTCACCAAGTGGGTTGAAGCAGTCCCACTCACTACTTCAATAAGAAAATAGGTGGCTTTGTTTATTTTGAATTACATCATCTACCATTATGGTATTCCTTCCTCCATCATTACTGACAATGGGGGACAATTCAAGAATAGTGATATCTCTAATCTCTGCACTAAATTCAAGCTTACACAACATTGTTCTTCAATTTTCTATCCACAAGGAAATGGCTAGGCTGAAGCCTCAAACAAAAATCTTCTTAAAATATTGCATTGTACTGTCAACAACTCAGGAAGAGATTGACATCTACAGCTCAACCCAACGTTATGGGCTTACCACACTAGCATCAGAATGCCTACTAGGGCAACATCTTTTTCCCTTATCTTTGGCATAGAAGTGGTTTTACCCATTGAAGTGGAAATCCCATCTCTAAGAGTTTCTTTACACTGACAAATACCTGATGAGGATTATAGAATATATAGATTGCAAGAGTTAGAGTTATTGGATAAATTTTGGCAAGTGGCATTCGATCATCTCAGAGAATACCAAAAGAGAATGTCAAGAGGATATAACATAAAGGTTAAACTATGAGAACTTAGAGTGGGTGACCTTGTGTTGATAGAGAATCTCCACAACCAGTCACACAGAGATCAAAAGGGGAAATTTGAGCCTAATTGGTTGGGTCCTTATATTATCACTACAACATTTGGCTCTGGTGCATACTGACTCTCTACACAAAAAGGAGAACAACTTTGAGAGCCCATCAACATGCTCCATATGAAGAATTTCTATGCCTGAACATCCTCGACATCCAACAGTATGTACATGGATAAAAGTCTTGAAAAAATTCATTAAAAATTAGAAAAAGTCCTAAAAAAAAAAATCGTCTTAGTGAAAAACTTGCAAAAAGGCACTTTGATGCATCAATTAAAAAAATAAAAATGAAAAATACAAAAAAAAATAAAAATGAAAAGAGCAAAAAAATTAAAAAATTGGACAAAGTGCCTTGGTGAAAACATGGTAAACATGCACCTCTTGGACTTCAATTCTCCATCTATCAACATGAGTCTTGGCATCCTTTACTTGCTTCAGTTTTCACATAGCCCTTAGTCACTTTCATGACACATCAGTTGTTCCATGCTACACTGACATGGATTGGAATCAGTCTGTATCTTTTTCCTAAGACATTCAAGTCTAACTAGGGGGTAGTTTCTTATCATGATAGTCAATTAGAGAATCATCCCAAGAAAATCAGAGTCAGTTTTCCAAAAACCACTGAGAGGTTAATCACTGACACACATTAGTATTCCTCAACACCACATGACATGGAAAAATTAATCAAAAGTATTTCTTAAACACTTATCAAATATGCTTCAATCATTTATCCAAGCAAATGATAGACTGGAATGTTCAAATAGTGTTTCTTAACACTACACACTTCAGCAAGCTAGAACACACACCAAAACACAAACAACAACAACAAAACTTTTTGAATTGAGGTTGATCACATCTCTATTGTGACTTGACGATGTTTAAACGACTACATAAGCAATGAAATTATGAATTTTCTTGGTATGTTGTTATTATTTAATTTATTGATTATCCCTTTATATGTAACTCAATGATTTCTAAAAATGACTAGAGAAACATAGACTGTGGCATAATCATTTTCTTTATTTTTTGCTTGTTGGTGTGGTTTTGATGATCCTAAAATATCCAATAAATTGGGTGTCTATGACAAGAGCCTCCATCTTGATTGGAATGCCACACATACCTCGACTCTTTTTATATGGATACTAAGGTGAGGTCAGAGATAACTACTTATCTATTATTCTATTTGTTTACGCAAGAGCCATTCAGGTCATTCTAGCCTATTATGCCTTGATACGTATGGTTACTTTCTAAATTAATTGGAAATGATGCTCAGGTCATCTCATCCTTTTATGCCTCAGTGCTTGTGTCAGTGTAGGCCATATTCATATCCTCATGGTTGCAGTGGCACGAGTGAGAATTGTATTGGATACAATATCCCACAAATGCTCAATCATGAAAATTTTCAAACCAAACTCAGTGAAAAATTCCTAGGGTGCTTTCATGTTAGTTCTACACATTGCATTTGGAGAGCATTAATCTCTCATCAATTTCTTCTATGTGAAATGTGAAGCTTGGAATCAAGCTCATCATTTTCTTCTCAGGTAGTCAACTATCTCATCACATATATGTGTATCAATAAGAAAATTCCTACAAAGAGATGTCAGAAATCATTGCATATATAAGCATCTTCCATAAATCCATTTGCATATCAATATAAGCATAAATCTAGTTACATAACCATAAATCATAATTGCATATCAATTTAAGTTCATTACACATCCATTTAGAAACCATTACATACATAACATCCATTGCATAAATACATTAAATCCATTGCATAATCATTGCATATTCATCTAAGATATCCATGAGATAAACATTTGCATTCATACATGAGCATCATAAGTACATCAATAGAAAGTGCATCCATAAAAATATTATAAAGCAATAAGTAAATCTCATAATAGCAATTGATACACAAGTACAGTGAGATCAAAAACATATATCTCTATATATCATCAAAATGTCAGTGTGCTACATCAAAGACTCAAAAATGGTTCACACCTATGCATCCCCTTCTTTTTTACATATTTTCAATGTCTAATTTTCATCCCTAAGTTACTAATATTTCTCCTTGATTTTTCCTCATTTTTGACCTAATCAATCACTTTTGAAATTAATTATCAAAATTATCAAAATCATCAAAATTGATCCTTTGCCTCATCAAAATCATCAATTTGCTCAAATCAATTAATTTTCCTTCTTTAGGGGTAAATAATCCATAATTTATCCCTAAGTCTTAGCCTTGATAAATAAATTACATTTATTTATCCCCCTTTCCCTAAGTTTCACATAATTAATTTGACATTAATTTATTGGCTAATTGTTGATTTATGAAATTTTCATAATTCATAAATCCTAATTTTCCATTTTGTGGGAATAAATAAATTTTAAAATTCAATAATTCCCTCATTTTGCCAAATGGGATTTTATCCCTTAATTTGTGCTCCACCCACTTTTCTAGCCTCCACTTCCTCTTTTTTAGCCTCCACCCTTCCCTTTTCCTTTAGTCATAAATTGTCATAGTTTATGACAATTTTCCTTTTTCCCTTTTGTCATAATTGTCATAGTTTATGACAATTTCCCCTTTTTCCCTTTTGTCTTATTTGACATAGTTTATGACAAATTCACTTTTTTAACTCACCAATTTCTAATTGTGCATTAAATTTGTCATAAATTGTCATTTTAATGACAATTTTCCTCTTTCAATTTTTCCAATTTCTATAATCTATGACAATTTCCATTTTGCACATCAATTTGCTAATTTTGAGATTTGCTTTTCAAATTCTATAAATTGAGATCATTGAACTCTCATTTTTGGCTAACCACAATCATATTATTCTTTTTCTTTCAACCACACTCCTAGTATTCTCTCTCTATCATTTTTCTTTCAATCATTTTGTGCAGATTTTTTGTCAAGATCATAGAGCTACATCACATCATTTTTATGGAGAAGAAAGGAGAACATAGGAACTACACTTGAGAGGGAGTTTTCTTGTTGAAATTATTTTATTTTCAAGTGGCTTTTATGGTAGATTAGATTGGTTTTCATATTTTGTATATGAGATTTGTGGTTCTCTCATTTATGATTTCTATGCCATTTTCTAGTCTTACATTTGATGAACCCGACGTGAACATGCAAATATGATTTTGTTTCTTTTTTTTAATGTGTTTTGTAGGTAGAGGAATAAGATTTGTGCATTTGGAGTCTAACTTGTGATACATGTAGGATTATTTATTCCAAACATGCAACAAATCAAATATTTTTAATTGGTTTTAAAAATGAACAACAAACTTTACATAGCCTAATTAGGAGGATAAATGAACATAAAACACACATTGACTAATTAGTGGGCTAAATGAACAACAAATTTCACATATCCTAATTAGTGTGTAAATGAACTACAAATTGCACATAGTCTAATTAGGTGGATCAAAGAACCCAACAATTTTCACATAATTTTAATTAGGAAGGAAAATAACAACAAATTGTCATATTTAAGCATATATCCTTTCTTAATTAGGGATAACTTTAAGAAATCCCCCTCTTAAAAAAGATATAAAATCTTGGTGAATGTTTTCATTTTCTTAGAAAAAAATTAATTTCTATTGGCGAATCTCTCAAATTTTTTGAAAAAAAAAAGTATAATTATTGGAGATTATTTTTGAATAACAATTTTTTTTTTAGAAAATATTGGTGAATCTCAAACAATAAAAATAAATAAATTAATCACCATGGTGAATACTTCCATTTTAAAAAATAGAATTCTTATAGAAAACTATTAGGCTTAGTGTGGAAATATTTGATGGGTTTAAGGAATAGACTTTCTAATAATTAGTTGCTACCATTTATTTAAAATATAGTATAATAAGCTCATTGTATTGTGTGAGACAAATGCATTGATATTTTTAAATACTAATGTGGTGCAAAATTTCTTCAAGACCATTGATTTATGTTGAGATCACTATCCAAAAGAAATTTTAGCTCCCATAAGCATTACAAACCAAATAGTAACATTTTTACCTCATAGAATATAATGAGGGTCACTAGATTATACTTTAAGTTAGTAATGGCAACTAAAAGTTGGTTATAGATCCATACATTAACTAATAAGCATGTGTAGACACCTAAAAATCCTTTGCCAAAATAAAAATATTTTATTTTGTAAAACCCTGATGACATCATTATTTGTTAATTTATTTCAATTAAATAATTAATTATTATGCCATTAATTCCTCCTATTTTAATTAAAGACATTTAATTAAGAAATCCCTACCAAAGTCATTTAAATCAAATTTGAGTGATTTTCCCCTATTTATTGAATCATTATTTGATAAATAAAGTCACAAACCCTAAATAAATCAAACATTTATTTAAAGCCCAAAACCCTAGAATCTTCTAGAGATTCCAAAACCCTCCTAAACTTTCTTAAACCCTTCCTAAACCTACTTAGAAGATGATTCCTACCCTTTTTAGTCTAAACCCTCAATCTTTGAATTTTGGTCAAACCCCCTCATTAATGAGCCTTACAAACTCATTAATGACCTCTTACACCCTCATTAAGGCTCTTACAGCCTCATAATGCAGCCCATGTCTTCTCTTTCACCTTGGTTCCCTAGGCACACTTTCCTAGTGTTGCTCACACATGTGTGAGCAACCTTAACCCTTGTCCATCTAACCTTTCCTCTAACTCAACCCCAAAATCTTCCCCAAACCTTAACTCTTACCCCAACTCCACTTTCTAACCCAAGCCCTTCCCAAAAACCTATAAATAGCTTCACTTACAAGGGAAAAAATCAATTTACATCCTTCATACTATGTAATATTATAATACTAGTTTACTTCTAAATCATCTTAGTCTTGATCATAATTGTTAGATTAACTTATTTTCATGCTTTCTAACTCACATTTTATCTAAGATAACATGGATTAATCTATTTTCTTTCATTTTTTTTTCATTTCATTTGCATCATCTCACACTTTATTTGGTCTAAAATCAATCTAGTTTTATCATTTGTAGCTTAATTTGCATTCTAGCTCTATTAGGCTCTTTGAGGCTCTAGGGGAAAATCAAGTGTTCTATACCAGATTTTCTATCACTATGGGGTTCTCATGGCCCCTAATCCATCCCAATCCTTCCTAATCTTCATCAAGGACAAGCTACAAGTTTTTTGAGATCACACCCACATCCCTAAATTGAGAGCAAATTGAACAATAATAGGGTGCTCTCGTTGAGCTTTATCTGAAGTGTCTTAGGAAATAGATATTACTATATGTTAGGAATATTCTCTTAAAATAATGTTTTAATGTCTATGCTTGTTTTGAACATGTTAGGTTTTATTTGATCACATTTTGGCATGCCCGGTGGGACCCCAAAAGCTTTCAAAACTGCATTTTTAGAGTTTTTTGGCCAAAAACTCACTTTTTAACACCTCTCAGACAAATTTTGTTGTTGTGTCATATGGAAATTGATCGCTATAAAAAAATTTCATATGGGAAACCCCCATATGTCGTATGAAAATTGATCACTATCAGCAATTGTTGTATGGCCCATTTTGCTTGTATTTTGAGCTTTTTTCACTTTCTGGCTCAAGTGTGATGTGGGTAGTAAGGTATTGTCATATGGACATTCATGAAGTTTTGTAAGACACTTTAACCTAAAAAATAATTGGTCTCAAATGTTGTATGGGAAGAAGGGGGCTTGTATGAAGCCCTAAACTTGATTTTTACTCACTTTTTGGGCCTGTTTGGGGATCCTAGTGACCCTAGGCTTCAAACTTGTAATTTCTAACATCATACTCTTGTAGGTACTTCATGGAGGAAAAGTTAATCATAATTTTTTTTTTTAAAGGGTCAATAACCTCCTTGCATGTTTAGGAACCAAGGCACTTTGTTTTCAGGCTTAAAAAGAACATATGTTCACTCTTAAAAGCCCTAAGTGTAAAAAAATGCAAGTCTTTCCTAAATGATTCCTAATCAATCCTAATCAACAATAATAATTCCTAATCAGTTCTTAAACAAAAAAAAACACCTCTAATGTCTTCCATTTGGGTAAAAAGAACTTCATGCTTTCAAATATAAGTGTTTCTAAGGTTTTCATGCAAGCTAGGAACACTTCAAATTTTGGGTGCATAAAATTAAAAGAACTAAAAATTTGCATTTCACTCCTATTTGGTACCTAAAAAATCCTAATCTATTCAAAGTTTTCCTAAATCCAACTCAATGCATTATTCTAAGTCAAAGTGAACTTCATTTGCAATATCTCAAAGTGCTTTCAAGTTTCAAGCAATCTAGGAACAAATCTGCATCTTTTTCCTATTCAGTTCGTAAATGATCCTAATCTATAATAAAAATTCCTAATTCAATCCTAATTCTTTGTTTGTGGTTAAAAAAAATGTTTTTTTGTGAAATCTTGAATGTGTTCAAAAAATTGCATACATGAATCAATCTAGGAACCACTTTTTGGGTCTAAAATTGAATTCTAAAACACCAAATCTTGAGTGAAATCTAAAGAAGTAAACCAAAGTTGAAAAGAGTCATTTAATTTCAGTCTTAAAGAAAGCACAAATCTTGAATGCCTTAAAGTGAAAACAAAGAAAAATTCATTCCATTTCAAAAAGAAGCAAAAACTCAATACTGAATGCCAAAGTAAATAAAATTGTAATCTCTCTCAAAAGCTTTCTTGTCTTTAGAAAAAGGAACAAATAAAAATATGAAACACATTTGTTTGGAAAAAAGATTCATTTTTCAAGATTCACTTAATCAAATTTGGGAAAAAACTCTTCATGTTGTGCTTCGAGGAAGTTTGCTTTCAAATTCTACAAAAACCTTGATTAAACTAAGTGACGTAAAATGAATTGAACCTAGATGAGTTCATTCATTTTACTTCTAGAGAAGCCTGTCTAGAGAGAAAAGTGCTTCCTCTTTGGAGAATGACTTCAAACTGGTACTTCCTTGACTTGTATAGAAATAAAGCATTAAGAAAACTCTCACTTCATCCCCTCAAACTTAGGTGATGCATGGATGGTAGCCCAAGGTAGATGAATATCCCTACTATTTTGGCATGGTCAACTAGTATCTTAACTAAATCATACACGTACAAACTGATTGGGAGGAATCCACAGACCAAAATAAACACTTGATAAATCAGAAGCTTCCCAGTCTACCCCAAAATGTATTAGAATATTTGTGCAAGGATCAATCCAAGTGGTTTCCCGGATCACCTTAAGACACTCACCATATGTATCCCTTTTAGGGGTATCAAGATGTGGGCAAAGATTTTGATACTAGCCTTCCCTTAGGTAGTTTATCTGGTGTGTTTTTTTTTCAAGGTTCTAAACTCAATAGAAGAACTTATAAAAAACATACACTCTTTTCAGGAGCTTTATCAGAATCAATGGTCAATCATCTACTTGTATCCCAAAAAGTTGCTTCATCGTTTGTCAGGATTTTCTTTTAGAGTGTCTTTGTTGAGTTTGTCCTTTGCCATTGGAGACATGAAAAATGGTCCAAAATCTTGATCAAAGTTATTCAGACATCCTTGCAGAAGGAAATTCTTGAAAATCAGATACCCAAATCCTTACTTTAGTCCAATTTCCAAACCTTTCCAAGCTATGTCCTCTTTGATCAAACACAAGAAAGTTAAGCTTCCTAATTCCCAAGTTTATCAAGAGAAGAAGATTGTAGAAAGAGACCTGAAAGATCACCAAGCCATCCTAAAGGAAATCCAAGCAAAAGAAAAGTATCAAGAGAAACTAGATAATGTGGGCTATAATGCAAGAGTGAAACAGTTTGCATCCTAGTTCCAGGTTAAGCATCGCTATGTCAATCTAGAGAGTGAAGAATAGTTTAGCCCATTGTATATCCATCACTCCTTTAGAATCCCACAATCCTATCTCAACATCATTCCATCCTAGATCATCCTCAGTTGTATCACTACATTTTAATTCATCCTTAGTTGCATCCTAAATCATTTCCCTAGTTGCATTCTTTCATCAATGGTCATCTTCCTAGTTGCATCATAGGTCATCTTTTTCAACTGTATCTAGGTCATCCTCTTAGAATAGCATCATTCGGTCATGCTTCATCATCTTTCATCATCCTTCCATCAACAATCCACAAAGTCAGAATCCTTGCCTCATCTAGTATCCATCATCCTTGATCCAAATCTAGTATCCATCATCCAAATCAAAACCCACCATCCTTGAACCAAATCCAGTGATCCAAATCCAAACAATTAGTGTTGTATCCTTTGATTTGCTTCAAACCCTTATCCCAAATTAGAAATCTCAACCCCATGACTAAGAATTGTCTATGGAATCTTATACTTGTCCTTGTTAGCCTCATCATCTTAAGCAAGAGATTGGAATGGATTGATGAGAATACCATGTTTCGAAGATCAATAGTCTATCTTAGGTTAACAATCCTCTTTGATCCTACATTAGGAAGTAGCAGCTCATTGACCAACACTTAGTAATCTTCCACCATCTTCCATCATCTCCTTAATCCAAATCCAACATCTCACCCATCCTTTAACATCCCACAATCCTTCAACATAATGCCATCCTTTAGTTGTTTCAAATCCTTGAACCATGCATCTTCATCCTTAAATCAACATTCCATTCCTATTGAGACATGATCCAAGAAAAGGAATATGAATCCCAATCTGGCCACTTGTTCATCTGATCCTAACAATCCTACCAATGCAATGGTAACCTACAATCCACAAATCCCACAAGTTGAGAATGTATGAGATGATCCCAACAGACCTCCCACTTCATTTTCCATGGAAACATTCATGATCCACCTAGGGAATGCACAAATGATGAGTGCATTCATTGATCAGAACTGATGGGCTATAATGGAAAACTTTGTGCAAGAGAGTACTTCCATTCCACTGCCTCTCCAACCCCTCATCCCCATCAACACCATTGACATCCCAGTTGAAACCTATACCCCCATCATCCAACAAATCCTTGATCCTAACCTACTAATATCTCAAGTAGCCTCGCCCATCCCCTATCTTCTGCAAAGCATCTTCTCAAGTCCCACAACACAAGTAACAACACAATCTAATCCCTTTTCCATCATGAAAACACCATCATCTTCTATAGCATCCCAAGCCACCACTCAGACCCAAAAAATCTCACAAAACCAACCTCCACCTCCCACACAAACCATTACACAAACAATTCCTCCACCATCCACGAGCCAAGAAGCATCACCCTTTCTAGGGGCAATGTAATCATTTCCTTGCTTCCCTCAACAAACCTCCACATTAGCATCATCCATTTTAGGGGCAAAACAATCATTTCCCTCCTTCCCTCAGCAATCTTCCACATCATCATCACCCTTTCCATGGGAAATGTAATCATTTACCTCTTTTACTCAACAAGGTTCCACATCAGTACCACCCTTCTCATGGACAACACAAGCATTCTCTTCCACTTCCCAATTGGGATTTTCCAAATCATATGTTCCACATCCTCCTTTCATTTCTAATACACAAGCCCAACAAAGTATCTTCACAACAGGGATGCCCTCTATGTGATTTCAAAACCCCCTATTTACATCCTAGACTCTTGTTATCACTTCTGCATCCTCCGCATCGCAACTCCCATCATGAACCATCTCTCATTGGGGCCTCACTCAAGCATAAATGCAAGCTTTGGGTATACCAACCCAATCCCACTGATCCATTCTTGCAAGGCAACATGACACTTTCCCTCAAGTAGTGCAATAACAATAATCACAACGTCCACCAACTTCATTCTTTCCTTCATATACTAACTATTTATTTGTACTGCCCACCACTTATCAAATGGTTCCACCGCCACAACAATAGAGTTCATCTCATATCACCAGCTACCATGCACAACCACCTCCCATCACTAGCTTCCCAACATCCGTACTGCCCCTAAGAAATGTAGGAATGCTTCCCACCTACATCAGCCAAGTGCATCAAGGACCCTCCTATCAGCAAGCTACACCATTATATTAGCCTCCTCCACTGCACTGATACTTCCTAGCACAACAATGACAACATCCCATTATCCCATAGCAACAATAAGCATCATCTTATCCATCACAACAATAAAATCCCATCATACCCTAGTAGCAACAAGTCACTTCATATCCTCCAAAACAATACGCTCCCACACCTCAGCAACAATATCCTCCCCAAAAACCATCACCCTAACATCCATTCCAATCCACCTATCTTGCTAGGCTATCTCCATATCCCACTCCTCAATATCCACTATAAAATTATTCTTATTCATTAGAACCATCAAATCCTTTCCCAATGGTAGTACCCACTCCAACGCTAATCATTATCAAGTGGGAAGAGATGAAGAACACTCTTAAGGATCTCAAGATAGTAACAAAGAGAAAGGTCTCCAAGTTTTATGTCTATCCCTATCCCTTTGACATATCAATCACAAAGATCCCCTTTCCCAAACCATTTGAGACACCTAAGTTTGATAAATATCAAGGAAAAGGAGATCTCACCAGTCATGTAAAGAAGTTCTATATGGCGTTCCAAGAAGTATCCTACAGTGACAACTTCCTTATGTTCTTATTCCCCAAAATCTTGGGAGGGACCACTATTGAGTGGTTCTACAAGATACTCTATGGAATAGTCACAACCTTTTCTGAACTGTCAATATGCCCACAATGTCGAGAATGAGTTGTCTTTGTTAGACCTTTGCAAGTCAAAGTAGAAAGGAGGAGAAATCCTAGTTGATTACTTGCAATGATGGAAGAACCTCACTACTAGGTTATCATATCAAGCCCCTAAGAAGCATCTCACCAAAATATTTATTGATAACCTGCACCCCAAATTATCCCACTTCATGAGGATGAATTGCATCCAAACCTATCAAGGCGTCAAAGGCAAGGGGATGGATATTTAAAGAGGCCTCCTACACAAAGGCACCATCTGACACTATAAAGATGAGTCCCATAGCAAGCCTAGTAATGACAAACCCCACTATTGGAATAGAAACAAGAATGCTATTACCGATGGAGCCACTAACACCAAGCATGTCTAGATCATTATGGTCATTCCTACACCAACTTTTGTATATCAACATCAAGAAACCCAAATCAATCAGCAACCCATGCAAAATTACCCACAACAAACAAACGAAGGTAATCCAACCAATCAAGCCAATGCCATAACCACTAATCCAAATTAGAATAGGCCTTGAGTTGAGACCCATAAATGATGTACCTTCACACCTCTTGATGAACCACTAGATGTAATCTTTCATCGAATGGCTAAGGACAATCTAATCACTTACCCAACAACTCAAAAATTTGATGATGCAACTCCCAAGCCTAACTGGTACAAAGGTCATAAGTACTATTATTATCATCATGTTAAGGGATACACAACCTTAAGGTGCATGAAGATAAAGTAGTATATCCAAGACCTCATCAATAGGAAGGAGATCTAAGTATACACATCATTGCATGCCTCCCCTAATGCCAATCTGTAGATCTATCAAAATAGGTTCCCTCAACACAACACTGGGAAGAATAAAGTCCATATCAATTGTCCACCCCAGAACCAAGGCAAAGTTAAGAAAGGAGACCATGCTAACCACAAAGGCTATACAATTTCCCACATCAACTATGAAAAGTTTTTCAAATGCATAACCTAAGTCAAACCTACAATCAATATCATCCATGTCAAAGGAGCCGATAGTAAATGTGCAATCACCATCTGCAGAGGTTGGATATCTGTCATCAGTGAAAATGTGAGACCAAATCACAATGCTAAATATAATCTTCTAGAACACCTTGGAAATACACCTGCTCATATATCCATCCTCAACCTTCACTACACTTCACCCATCCATCAAGAAATCCTCAACTGAGCCCTCCAAGAAGGACATGTCGCCACAGACATAAATACCATCTAGTTCGAGAACCTTGTGGGACATTTATCAAAATCATGTGCTCTTTCCTTCAAGCCATCTGATATACCAACCGTTGAGCCTAACCATAATCTCCCCCTCTGCATTACCCTTATGGTCAGAGACTTTTCCATCAAAAGGTTCATGATAGATAATGGCTCAACCCTAAACTTGTGCACTCTGAAATTCATTCAAAAAATAGGGTTCATGGAGGTTGACATATCACATAATGTCATCACCATGAAGACATATGATAACTTGGAGCATATCTCTGAAGGTATCATTATTTTTCCTATCAATCTAGGCCTTACAACTCAAGACACCATCTGCCATGTTGTTGATCTTGACCTACCATTTAAAATATTCCTCGACTGACCATGGATCCATTCCATTAAAGCCATACCATCTACTTATGACTAATGCCTCAAATTTCCTTATCAAGGCACTAAGATCACCATTCATGCAGATCCCCAACCCTTCACATACTATCATGCATTGGAAGCCTCATTCCCTCATTCCACCCATTGTCCCAGAATTGAAATTGACACTTTTTTTGCTAGCTCTTCTTGATCCCATAGCAATCTAGAGACCATCTTAGCCTCCACTCTCTCCTCCATCAAGATCAACAACCAGGGTTGTGGTGAATACAACTTAAATAATACATTTACAGTAGGGGCCCTCCCACTTGACCCAAATACAAAAGGGTACCCAAGCCACCAAAGCAATCCCACTCAAGTCAAGCATGAAATCAAGCAATTGTGGCCATTAACATTTGTTTCCCATAGAAATATACATAGTCTCGAGATGGACCTAGACATCAATTGGTGGTTGTATAGAGATCCCCCACCTCCTAACACTAAGCTTCTTAGTTATTTCAAAGACATATCCAACTTCACACAATTACGCCACTAGACAATGGAAATACCAAGGAGGTGGTCTAGGACCACAAGAAGGCTACAGAAAAGACCCAATCACAGCCTCAAAGAATCCAAGGCACTAAGGTCTTGGCTTTAATACAAGCCTCACCTGTGCATACAAGAGCCCAGTACTGCAATTGGGGGCACCAACTTGATCATCATTCCCCACTTGAATATCTAGGATAACCTTGTAGAGATTGAAGACATCCTTGAAGAGGAATAAAATAAATCCTATGATGACATCTTCAATGATGATAGCCTCCCAGGCACTTTTTTCCTCCATCAACTTGCCATTAATGTCATAGAACTTCCCCTCATCCACCCCAAACTCATAGACTAGCATCAACCAAGCATCACACATATTGATGAGTTAGAAAGCACATAAGTGCTCCTAAGATTCATGGAAACATTAGGCTAAAAATTAGATCAAAATTAAGAATCAGTTCATATCTGCAAGCTCAACCCTAAAGGATATTTTGGGGAAGAGGCAAGCTTTAGCTGCAAAATAGAAAAAGAAAAGAATGAGTCCTTATGTGAAAACCCTTCTGGGGCACATTCTGACTCTAAAAAAGAGAAAATAAAGGGTGTATCTTTTGGTGACAACCTCTTTGAGGTTCTAGAAGATGGAGCCTTGCCTCTTCCTCCCATCCAGGATTATAGACTAGAGTAGTCGCACATCATCATTGAGGAAACCAAGCCAGTCAACTTGGGCATAGAAGAATACCTAAGAATCACCTACATCACATCATCTTTAATAGAGGTTTAATAAATGGCTCTCACCACACTTCTCCAAGAATCCACCACCAATTTTTCACGGTCATATGTACACATGCCTGGGCTTGATCGAAATCTTGTTGTGCACAATCTTGTAGTGGATCCTAATGCTAAGCCAATGAAGTAGAAGCTATGCAAGATGCATCCTAAGGTATCCCTATTGGTAAAAATAGAATTAGAAAATCTCTTACAAGCCAAGATCATCAGACCTATTGATTATTCAGAGTGGATCTCCAACATGGTTCCTTTCACCAAAACTTTAGGAGAGATAAGAATCTGCACAGACTTTAGGGACTTAAACAAAGCATGTCCAAAAGATGATTTATTGATACCCAACATAGACATGATAGTAGATCTCACAATAGGCCATGTGATTTTGTCACTCATGGATGGCTTCTTAGGGTACAGTCAGATCCAAATAGCAGAAGAAGATCAACTTAAAACAACATTCACCACACCATGGGGTACCTTCTGCTAGAACATGATTCCATTTGGGCTAAAGAATGTAGGAGCCACTTATAAAAAAACAATTATAGCCATATTTCATGATATGATACATAAGATCCTTGAGGACTATGTAGATGATATACTTTCAAAATATAAAACATGATGTGAGCACCTTAACATCCATGAAAGTTTGTTTGATCATTTGCATCATTATGGCTTAAAGCTCAATCCAAAGAAGTGTGTCTTTGGTGTAACATCTGGAAAGCTTTGGGATTCATCGTATCATGACATGACATAGAGATTGATCCCAAAAAGGTCAAAGACATTATGGAAATTGCTCCTCCTAGAACACTCAAGCTGCTCAAGAGCCTACAAGGAAAGCTTCAATTAGTGCATTGATTTATCTCACAACTGTCAAATAAGTGCCAACCTTTCACACACCTGCTCAACAAGGATACAAGATTTAAATGGGATCCTATCTATTATAGAAGCTTTGAGAAACTAAAATAATATTTACATAACTCTCCCAATCTTGTACCACCAGTTTTAGGATGCCCTCTCATACTCTACATCTCAGAAACCACTACAACATTGGCGACACTATTGGCATAACATGATGACAACAACAAAGAGAGAGCCATTTATTATATCAGTCAAACTATTTTTGGCTATGAACTCAATTACTCACCAATGGAGAAAGCATGCCTCGCAGTGGTCTTTTCCATTCAGAAGCTCAGACATTACTGCAGTACCCCAAAATTGGCACATGATAATTTCAATCAATTTCGGTGCATTTTCTTGAATTTTACATCATTAAAGTCCTATTTTACTAAGGCAATTTTCTCTCTCCTACCTGACTTTATTTGACTTGATGTCAAATACAAAAACCCTAAATTTCATTAATCAAACACTATAATTAATTCCTAAGTATTCGACTTTATTGGCTAAATAATCCCTATGATAAGTTAATTTAATTCTAAAGTCCTAAGTGCTTTAAATTAAATTAAACCCACCCCTTTACTTAATACTGATAAAAAGAATTAATAATTATTTGGTTATTTGAATGGATTATCTCTCATTCAAATTAATAATTCCAATAATTTGAAAAGCCACCCATGTGGCAACAATTCATTCTTTAATTAAACAATTCTTCAATATTTGTCTCATCTTCCTCTATGGAAATGAAGAGTCAGTCGTTTCATTTCAAGAAACTCTTCATCCTTCCTCTGGGCTTGTCTATATTATGAACCTTTTTCCTTCATTCGAAAGGGGGCAATTGTGAGAGTATTCAAACTATAGTCAATTTTAGTCTCAATTTTTCATGCTTTCGAGCTTTTATTGCATATTAGTTTTCAATTCTCATTTAGTGTAATTGCATTCTCATATTAGTATAATTTTCTCATTGTTATTAGCTTAATTTTGATATCTCTTTCAAGTTCTTAGACTAAATCTACACTCTATTCTTAGATTCATTACAAAGTTTTTTATCTTTCAAGCTTTCAAAATCCTTCATATTAGCTTGGTCGATTTTTGGTTGTTGGCTCTCATTCTAAGAGTAATTCAAACAAAAACTTGCTAATAGTTTTCTTGCAGGATGGTTGTCGAAGATCATTTAAAAATGTTGTGCTTGTTTACTATTTTTCATCCACATAGTCTAAATAGGGCTTTGTTAAAATTTTTTAAGGGTCCTGATAGAAAAGTAGGTGAATAGGCTCTTCATTACATGGAAGTGATGCCCATGGATGAAACTGAGACCCAGATGTTGCTAGAATGATGGATAGCTGGGGGATCAAAGCAAGGCAATGAATCTTTGGCATGTTTACTTATTAGGGGACTATGCTCTTCTCTCACTGAGAGAACCAGAAACCCAAAAACTTGTGAATTGGTTAAGGAGGAACTAGCTCAATGATGAATATACTTGATGTGTTTCGGTAAGGTGAAGAGATAGAGAAGTATGCTCTTCTCTCTTTGAGAGAATCAAAAAATCTGACCCTCAAATCTGAACCAAGTTCCAAGTCACCTTAAGAGGGCCTGTCGGAAGTTGAACCTTCAGGAATGACCCAAGTGAGTATGCACCTATTGCTAGAGATTCCACCTCACTCTAATAAAGAAATATTTTTTGAGTCTAAAGAATCCAAAGCCATGTTGGCTTCTTTCTCATGATTTTGACTATCATCTTGAGAAGGCCTTGTCTGTTGTACTAAGCGGCACCGCTCCTAGCCCTACTTGCGGGGGTGTATGACTTTCAAGTGTTGGTGTGGCTGTGAGGCCCTAGCTCTATATCAAGGGCCCCAAAGGTTAGCATGAATAGAAGCCCACTAAAAAATTTCCTTAGTTAGTTGCCTACCTGGATCACCTCCAAAAGGAGGCATAATCTTTGCACAGGGAGGGGGAAGAATCTCTCTTGTAGATTCTCACCATAGGCATGCACCTGGATGCTTGAAGGTGGTATATGACACTAGCCCTTTCTTCAAGGGTAACCTTTAAACATATACTATTGAGTCCTTGGAAACACTGAAAACACGGGCACCCTCTAGGGGGTGACATGGCTGTGTGAGGTGAATGCATGCACATAAGTTGTGGGGAAAAGGTTTTGTCTTCTCACCATTTTTTTTGTAGGGATAGCTAAGTGATTGTTTTGAGTCTCAAAATTATCCATCATGATGAAACAAAGACTCCCATGATACTACCA
Source organism: Chamaecyparis obtusa (assembly GCA_027943335.1). Lineage (NCBI taxonomy): Eukaryota > Viridiplantae > Streptophyta > Pinopsida > Cupressales > Cupressaceae > Chamaecyparis > Chamaecyparis obtusa. The sequence continues at coordinate 80,319 of BSBK01010338.1, read as the reverse complement.
ACTTGCTTTGTCCTTGGTAGGTCTATTTACAACTACTTCTTGTGTCACTACTGCTTGATCTAAACCTTCATGTTTGTAAATGATTTCTTGAAACCAATAAACTGAGATTGTTGATTCAAACTATCTGTAACCTATTTGGAAACTAGATTTTTTGGCTGAGAACCATTTCTGTTGTGTCTTGAAACCTGTCTTTTATCTCAAAATCTACATTAACTCTGTCAAACATTGGTATTTTCCCGCGTGAAGTTTCATAAACTAATCATTTTCTTACGTGAGATAGCATTTTCTCATGTGAAGCCTGGCATTTTACCATGTGATGCTACACTTTCTCATGTGATCTTGTACCCTATTTTCAAAAACATTGAACTATTTCCTGTTGACTGGTCAAACTTCTACCCAATTTGATTTTTGCCTGGGGTCTATCTACTTTTTCCCCTATCGTTCACTGTCAAAAAATGAGTGTCTCGAGTTGAGAACCAACTAATTATTGCTTTGAATTTCTTTGTCTCTCCTTTTTTTACCTTATCCCTTTGTTCTTTTGTACCTCATGTCATGATAGTCTTATCTCGGCTGTTCTAGCCATTCTCTTGGCGATTCATGCCAGGTTCATCTCACATCTTGGCTTTTCTAGCCATTTATCTCCTTTTTGTTATCTTAGAGACAGAGTCCTAGAATTATCCTGAGTCTTCTCTCATCGTATTTTTCATCTATGCTTCTTATGACAAGAAGTGGAAACGCTTTCCCCATTTGTGGAATCAGACAAGGTAGAGGTCAATCTTGAAACCAAGGAAGAGGTTGGTCCGAACCTATTATTCAACCTAAGTACCAAGAGGAATCCTCATGTTCTCCCTCATCAAGAATCTTGATAGAAAGCTCACCTAAATCTTTCTCTTTATCTCCAACCACAGATTTCAATTTGGATCATAAACCAGTATTCCAACAATGCTTTAATCCTTTGTTTCAAAGTCAACCTGATTTGTCATCTCAAGAGATAACTAATCCATTCTTCCTAGATCAACAAGACTTTGAAAGCTCACTTTCTTGGGCCAACCCTATTAATGATATCGAATCAATTGACCCTTTTGATCCTATTGACACACCAAAGGTTATCTTAGCTGCACCTTTTTGACATTGTTCGTATCACTTCACTGAGCCTAAGCACATTGGACAATCTCACACTTAGAAGATGGGAGGCCCATTTGACTTCCAACAGGGTGAGTATAGTAAGACTCGTGAACAACCTCGGAGTGACCAACATCATGGTCAATCTCAACATGATCAAAACCAAACTCACAATGATGATCAATCCCAAAACAAATCTCAAGGTGATCGACAACCATATCACTATCACCCTCCTCCGCATGACCAAGACCAAGATGATCAGCAACAAGACCAAATTTTGAGCATTTATGAAATTCTTGGTAATGAAGATGACATGATAACTTAGAATGATATAGCCACTACCAAAGCTAATAAGAGTCTAATCAAAATGATGGAGATCCTCCTAGAGGAAAAGGAGAAGTACTTTCTTGAGTTGGCCCAACAAGGGGCCAAGTTACCTTCAAACTACCAAGTTGAAATGCTTGTGGCTAAACAAGAAGAGACTGAAACTACCAAGTTGCAAAAGATGATTTAGAATATGCAAGACCAGATTAGCCAACTTGCAAAGGAAAAGGATAAGCCCACACAATAGTTCACAATGGACAACATATGCCCTTTTCCATTTGACAAGAGTATCTACATGCCTCCTTTTCCCAAAGGAGTAGAGTTGCCTAAATATGACAAGTACTTGGGTATTACAGATCCCCAAGATCATCTGAGGGAGTTTGGTGCTTTGTCCATGGAATTCATACATGATTATACTTATCTTATGAGACTCTTTCCTTGTAGCTTTGGTGGGTCAGCCATGGAGTGGTTTTTCCGATTACCTCCTGGGATTAAGACTTTTGATGAAATCGCTAATCTATTCCTTTAGCATTATTTGCACAACATTCAACACCCTATCAATATCTGTGATTTGTGTAATCTAAAACAGCAACAGGGAGAACCTTTCTTGTCTTTTCTCCAAAGATGGAGACAACTTTGCATGAATTATCCGCACAAACTACCTAAGTCTAAGAAACTTGACATCTTTTTGGACAACCTTGTCCCAAATTTTGGATATCAAGAGAAACTACAAGGTCCTTTGACTTTTGACAACATGATCAAGAAAGCCATGAGGATAGAGGCATTTATGGTTAAGAAAGGGGAGTTAACTTTGAATAAGGATAATAAAAAAGGATTCTCCTTGAACAAGGACAAAGGAAAGGCTGTTAACAAAAATAGAGATGTTGTGGATGATGGAGTGGTTGATAATGTCACCGTGAAGCCTTAAAAGTCTATTTTTAATCTCACCTCTAGTATACAAGTGGCTAAGGCACCTATTGAGAAGACCACAATAGATAATCAGAAAACTTCAAGATTTTCTATGAACAAACCTTGGGCCTCTCGACCCAAGCATGACATTACTCCTTTGGGAGAGCCTCTTCATGTGGTCTACAAAAATCTTGTGTAGAATTAGATACTTTCTCCTTTAGAAAAGTGTCTCTATGACCCACAACCATGACCTCATTGATGGAATGACAATGCATACTATGACTATCACCAAAACATTGGTCACAAGACTTCTACTTGTCTCCAGATGAAACATAAGGTTCAAGATCTAATTGATAAGGGTTACATTGTTTTGGACAACCATAATAAGAATTTGGATCATCAAGCATTTAAGGATCCCTTCCCTCCTCATGAAAAGGGAAAATCCTCTAAAGCTAAGAATACCAATGCCAAGGTTAACTATACATGCAATGCTAATGATAATGTCATCAACATGATTGAACTTGTTGAGGTTGAGTACTACAATATGATTACTTTTAAGGGGAGTGGTGATGCTCCAAAACCCAAGACTCCTTTCATCTTACAAAGTTCCATGTCTCATTCTTCTAAATTTGAGCAACCTTAGGATTGCACGAATGTTGTTACCCAATCACATGGGAGAGTTGTTCTGAAAGGTCCTGATCCTTGTGTATCTACTCCAAAATAAACTACGGATAAGACTATTGTCGGTCCTACCAACAAAGCTTCAAAATTGGTCCCTACATCTAGCACTTCTAGTTATAGTATCTTAGATCAACTCCAGCGAACCAACACTCAAATTACCATTTTTGAGTTATTGAAGATCTCACCTACTCATAGGCAGATTTGGGATAAAGCCCTCATCAAGGAAAACATCCCCAAAGATCTTGATCTCGACCAGTTCCAATCTATGGTGGGTCATTTGACCTCACCTCACTATTTATCCTTCTTTGAAGAAGATGAGCACTCTCTGACCCATTCACATAATTCTCTCTTTCATATAGAAGTCATGATAGGCCCTAAGCATGTTTGTTGAGTGCTCATAGACAATGGTGCTAGTCTCAATATCTATTCTGCTAAATTGCTTACCCAACTAGCTTATGATGAGGATTGCATAGACTCCTGCAAGAAGATTACTATTAAAGCTTATGATGAAGAAGAGTGCAAGTCCAAAGGCTTAGTTGTACTACCTATCCACATAGGACCTATTGAGAGAGATGTTATTTTCCAAGTTCTAGATATTCCTCTCACATACAATATTTTTTTGGGTAGACCATGGATTCATGAGATGCAGGCAGTGGCATCTACATACCATCAGTGCATCAACTTTCCATTCCATGGAGTGGAAGTCACTATGCTTGCTAATACCAACTTTTCTTGAACCACACTCACTCAGTCTGCTGACAGTTTTGTTCCAACTAATAGGGAGTCCATTGAGTTCTATGATGCCAAGCTTAAAGAAATGGAATAGGCTCTAAAAATTAAGGATACCAACATGGGAGGATATCAAATTGAACCTGTGCTATCACTAGCTACTCTCCCTCCATCTCCATGCTTTTATGGGAAACCTTATGAGAGTAATAAACCTTTTGATGACTCTCCTCAAATAGTCTATGATGGCACCTTTGTGCAAGCCTCTACACCATTAGAAGATGAGGATGAAGAAAGAGCTATTACTACTTGGATCTATAAAGGGAAAGAAACATCTGAAGCAAATAATCCACCTCAAGATTTAGAGAAAGAACCATATAGCGAGGCTTTCAAGATCATGAAGCACTTTGTCTATAAAGGAAATGGTCCTATAGGAAGGAATGACAATGGATTGCTTAAATCCATTGAAGCTACAGGTCGCTGCACAAGAGATACTACTGGCTTAGGATTCAAAAAGATCCCCTTTCATTTAGGGATAAACAATTTTGTGTCAGAACCTGAACCAGAATCTGAATCTAAGCTAGAATTCGAAGAGACTACTCCAGTGATAAATCCAGAGGCCAGCTCTGATGAAGATATCTTTCCCTACCCCATTCCTCTAGATTTTGCGACACTCTTTGAAGAACCTGATGAACCTATCATACTTGTCCATCAAGTAGAAGCTGAAAGTGACTCCGGTGAGACTTCCTCTATTACCCCACTATCATATCACCAATGGATGGAAATACAAGCTAGTGACCCTACTTTTGTGGATAAATCTTACATGTCATTACTCTTTCAAGAAAGATTCAAACAAGAAAAAGCTTCTAGTGTTGAAAAATAAGAACATGAGCTAGATGGTACCACCAGTGCCAATGAAATTCCCACATCAAGTACTAAATCACATGATTACAAGTTTGAATCTTTGTCTAATGCTACTTGTGATAAAAATATAGACATGGTGCATACCTTTGAAAACCCTCTTCAAGTAGGTGAAGGGTCTAGTGTTAGGCTACACAAATTAGATGCCATCGGTGTTAACTCTTCCTCTACTTCCAACATGGGGTCTCATAGTGATTCAAATGATCCTTTGGATGAGATCTCTCTAGATCTTGACTTTCTCATCTATGATTTTGATGATTATACTATGAATGCAATTGAACCTACCATCTCTCTCTCTCACTCAAAAATCTCGAGCTAATAAATTGAAACTCCCCTTTCTCATCCAATGAAGTCCTTATATTGCAAAATGATTATGATCTAGCCTATTACCTCCATGCTATTCAGCCTATAATGTCCTCCACCAGTGAAGGCAATGTCAGCATGACAAAGGTAGATATCAAGTATCTTAGTCAAAAAATTAAAAGAAGAAAAAATAGATGCTCTAATGGTGAAAACCACATTGTGGCAGTATTAGAGCCAAAGATAGTAAAAATAAAAGATGTATCTAAGGGTGAAAACCTCTCTAAGGTGCCCAAGGATGAGATCCTTGATACACTCCTGAGCCATTTTTAGGAGAGATCATCAGTGTTGATTGAGATGACACAACCAGTGAATTCGGGTACAGAGGCTAATCCACAAATTATTCATCTACAATTGTCATTATCTACAAAAGAAAAGGAAGAGTTCACTAGCTTCTTTCGCATGGACTTACTTTGATATGCCTAGGTTGGATCCCAATTTGATCATGCATCATCTATCCATTGCACCAGGTATCAAGCCTATTAAACAAAAGCTTCAAAAGATGCACCCACACATGACACTTTTGGTCAAAGTTGAACTAGAAAAACTCCTTAAGGCTGGCTTCATAAGGGCAATTGACTATGTATAGTGGATCTCAAATATTGTTCTAGTCACCAAACATGATAAATTCATTTCATGTGTGCACAAACTTCCATGATCTGAACAAGGTGTGTCCAAAAGATGACTTCCCACTACCCAATATTGACATGATAGTGGATATGACAACATGATATGAAATGTATTCCCTGATGGATGGATTCTCTGGATATAATCAAATAAAATTTGCACCAGAGGATCAAGAAAAGACCTCTTTCACTTGTGCCTAGGGAACTTTCTACTAGAATGTCATGCCCTTCGAGCTTAAGAACGCTGGAGAAACCTATTAGAGAGTTGTTACTACCATTTTCCATGATGTGATGCATAAAATAATGGAATATTATGTGGATGATGCTTTGGCCAAAAGAATACAATGCAAAAATCACCTTGCTGATTTGGGTCCCATACTTGATCGGATGGAACAATTTAGTCTCAGACTTAATCCAAAGAAATGTGCATTTAGTGTCACTTCTGGGAAACTTTTGGGCTACATCATCTTAGCTAAAGGCATAGAGGTTGACCCTAAAAAATTTCAAGCTATCATGGAAATGCCTCCACCTAAGAACATCAGTCAGATGAGAGGACTTTAGGGAAGGCTACAATCTATTCGGCACTTCATTGCACAGTTGGATGAAAAGTCACAACCATTCACTAAAACTTTGCATAAGGGTGTGAGTTAAGAATGGAATGAAGAATGTGACAGAGGACTCACTTAAATTAAATAAGATCTGATAAATACACCTATATTGATGTCCCTTATTCATGGGAAGCCACTTATATTATACATCTCATCCATAGACACATCATTGGGTGGTCTCCTAGCTCAAGAGGATTAGAACAACAAAGAGAGAGCCATTTATTATATCAGCAGAACATTGGTCTCCTATGAAATGAAATATTTTTTCATTGAAAAAGCTTGTCTAGTAGTAGTGTTTGCTTCACAAAAATTGTGACATTATATGCTCACTTACACTATAAGACTTATTGCAAAAATTGATCCACTAAATTACTTACTGAGCAAAGCTATCCTCATAGGTAAACTAGCTAAATGGGTTATGATACTCAATGAATTTGACATTGAGTATGTCGAAAGAAAAGCCATTAAAGGACAAGTGATTGTTGATCAGTTGGCAGAGGCTCCTCTAAAAGATCACTAGCCTTTGAATATTGAATTCCTAGATGAACCTATCATGCTTCTCACACATCAGGCATGGAGCATGTTCTTTGATGGATCATTCACTCAACAAGGATCAAGTGTAGGCAATCTATTCATAACACCTTAAAGATATTCACTGCCCAAAGCTTACAAAATGTTTTTTCCCTACATAAACAACATTGTATAATATGAAGCTCCCATTAACAGTATGAAGATAGCTATTGAATGGCATGTGGATGAGCTCAACATCTTTGGAGACTCTTAGTTAGTCATCAATCAAGTCAATGATATCTACCAAACAAAATATGGCAAGCTAGTCCCTTACAAATGAATGGTGGGTGATCTTAAATAGTACTTTGCACACATTTCCATCTAGCAAATTCCAAGGGTGGATAATAAAGTAGCCGATGCTATGGCCACTCTTGCCTCAATGTTATAGATTCTAGAAAATGACTTTAGACATGAATTCCTGGTGGAGACATTACGCTACCTAGCCTATGACATTCTTGAATCTCAAATGATCTGTTCAGTCATTGGACATGATTTGTCTTGCTACCACCACATCTCTTCCTACCTCTATGACCAAATCATTCCAGACACCTATACCCAGAATGAAAAGAATCACTTAATTCATAATGCTTCATGGTATGTCATTATAGAAAATGACTTGTATAGATGGGGCCTAGATGGTACTCTCCTTAGGTGTCTAGAACCTGATGAATCCAAACATGTGCTAATTGAGGCACATGAAGGTATCTGAAGGTCTCATTTGAGTGGTCTGATGTTAGCCTATAAACTTATTAGAGCTGGTTACTACTATACCAATATGGAGAAAGAAGCTATTCAGTATGCCACGGCTTGTAAATAGTGCCAATTTCAAGGAAATCTGATCCATGCTCCTGCTAAAGAACTTATTCCTTTCATCAGTTTCTAGCCATTTCAGTAATGGGCCTTTGACTTTGTGGGTTAGATCCATCCGTCTTCTTCCAAAGTGTACAAGCTCATCATCACTGCTATAGACTACTTTACTAAATGGGTCAAGGTAGTCCTTTTGGCTATAGATGATGGCAAGTCTATGGCTATGTTTATACTGAACTATATCATCTGTAGATATGGTGTACCCTCATGAATTATCATTGATAATGGGGGACAATTCAAGAACAAAGACCCAAAATATTTATGCACCAAATTTAGGATTATTCAGCATTGGTCATCTATCTATTATCCCCAGGGTAATGGACAAGAAGAAGCTTCTAATAAGACAATTCTTAAAATCTTGCATAGAACAGTTCATAAATCTAGTAGAGATTGGCACCTCCAGATTAATCTAGCTTTGTGGACTATGGAACAAGAATTCAAACACCAATGGGGGCTATGCCCTTTGCCTTGGTTTATGGAGAAGATTTTGTGTTGCCTATTGAGGTCGAGATTCCTACATTGCAAGTCTCTTTGAGGGGCCTCATTATTGGTGAAGAGAACATAATATCCTAGCTATAGGAGCTAGAGTTACTAGATGAACGTCAGAAGGTGGCATTTGATCATCTTCAAGCATATCAAAAGAGAATGTATAAGGCATATAAAGAGAAAGTCAGACAAAGGGAATTCCAAGTGGGTGATCTCGTAATAAGAGAGAACCCCAAAAATCAGCAGCAATGGATCCAGAAAGGAAAGTTTGAACCAAACTGGCTTGGTCCATACATTGTTACTGCAACATTCAGGTCTAGTGCTTACCAACTCTCCACCACTAAGGGAGAGAAACTCAAAGAGATGATCAACACTCTACACCTGAAGTGGTTCTATAGTTGAGACATTCTCTGCATGCTCATGTACATACATTATTCTAAAAAAATCCTAAAAATTACAAAATGTCCTAAAAAAATGATCATCTTAGTGAAAACCTGACAAATAGGTGTTTTGATGTATCTATTATCCTAGTGAAAATCTGGTAAACAGGCACCTTGATGATACCAAAAAAATAGAAAAATTCAAAAAATACAAAAAAAATGAAAATTTCAAAAATACAAAAAAAAAGTGAAAAGATGAAAAAAACAAAAAAAGAGAAAAAAGAGAAAAGTACAAAAAATTTGAAAAAGAAGAAAAATGTGCCATTGATGAAAACCTAGTAAACAGGTGTCATGGTAGCAAAAATATAATCTCTACCAAGATGGTGAAAACCTGGTAAATAGGCACCTCTTGTTCCCTGAAGCTATATCTCATCTCAGCACCACTTGGCTCTATGTAGTTGCTTCTTGCATTCCTTCTTTTCGGCTTTAGTTTCCTCTCCTGCATTTGTACTTTAGTTTGCTTTCCTTGCTTTCCTTGGTTTCCTACTTTAGTTTGTTTCCTGCTTTGATAGCTCATGCATTCACTTTCACCTAGCTTAGAGATTTTTCTCGACTCTTCATGGATTGGAATTGGTCACACTTTGGGGCACCTCCCTAGTCTAGGGGGCATTGTCCTATCAGTTTCAAAGATGCTTTCTTGCATCAGTCACCAGTATTTCTTACTGCATCTACCTATTGATGCCCAGCTATTTTGAGACTTCTCTCTTTAAGGGTCTCTCATGTATCAATCACCAGTGGTTCTCACCATGTCTACCTACTGATACCTAGCTATCACTTGGATCTTTCTTTTCTAGGATCCCTCGTACATCAACCACCAGTGTTTCTCACTGCATTTTCCTATTGATGTTTCACTAGTATCTCTGAGATCTCTCTCCTTGAGGATCTCTCTTGTATTGGTCACCAGCATTTCTTGCTTCTTCTTCCCTCGATACTTCATTTGTCACTCCTATTTTATCTTTGAGATGATTTCTTGCACTAGTCACTAGTGATCCTCACTGCATTCACCTACTGTCGCCATCCTGTCAAGACTTCTCGCACTATATTCTTTCGATCTGACTTCAATCCGCTTGAACACAAACTTAAAGCAAAACTAGATTTGTGATCCTCTAAAGCATGCTGAGATTTTCTTTTGAGTGTTTGTTGTTTTTATTTGTCATTCCTCCTTGGGAAACTCTAAGACGTCCATCTAGACTAAGAGAAGAGAAGACTACGAGCATGATCTTTTCTTTCTTTCTGTTTGATGGTTTAGTTCTAGTGATCCAATGAATCTATGTAAGAGGGGTGTCCACTGTGAGAGCCTTTATCTCATGTTGGATGGCCATGTGTACCTTGACTCCTTTTATATGGAAGCTTTGGTGAGGTTGGTTCTTCTCCTTGTTTGTTTGAGTGACTTCTTTTTGCTACAAGTGAAAATTTCAAATGCTCATCCTGTTGAGTGAATGTAAGGGTCACTGCAAGAATTCTTTGGCAAAAGAAGGAACTCTCGTGTGTCTGGTGTGTTTGTCCATAAGCAACATTTAGGTCATTCTAGCAACTATGCTGTGATGCTTATGTTCACTTGCTAAATTAAAAGGAATAGTTGTTCAAGTCATCTTGGCTTCTTGTGCCTTAATGCTTACACCTCATTTAGAAAAATCTAAGACTTATGTCATATTCATATTCTCATGATTGTAATGTTAGTGAGGATTGTATGGCATTTTGCGACTGTCCATTACCAAAAACTCTATGATGATAATATGATGAGTCCAACAACCAAGTCCTAGGATTGCATTTGTTCATTCTAGGCTTGCATCTAGCTTAGGCTTGCATTTCTCATTCTAAGCTTGCATTGAGACAATGTTTTTGGTGCTTATCTTATCAGCCTCCTCTGGATCTCTTCACTGAAGGTTCTCATCTTTTGTCCTGGGTTCATCTTTGCTACACACAAGTGTCTGGTCCACATTCTTGATCTTCAAATATCCTTTTGGTTAGTACCTATCGTATATTGCAACATCCTGCATGAGATGATTAGTACCATATACATTGCATTTGTGTTGCATTCCCATTTGCATCCATAAACTCATTTACATACATTACATCTACATATTCATAACATGTGCATTCACTATAAGCATAAGATCAAATCATACATTAGACATTTGCATTTCACATTTTATCCATTATATGCATACATTCTACCATCTATCATCGCATTTCACATATGCATATTTATGCCATAAAAGATAAAACATGTGCATATTTGATATCGTAAAAGAAAGCATGTGCATCTCATACATATCTATCCATACATCTAAACATCTATGAAACATCTCATAAACATCAACATTAAAGTAATGTATAACAAGTACAATGATATCAAAAGGCAATCTCATATATATATCTTGATCAATGTCATGTACAAAGAGAATGCTACTACTTGAGCACAGTATCAAAATATGGGCTACAATAATATATATCAAATGAGCTAACTCTACCCAGTACCACCTGTAGGAGGTGGTGGCGGGGGTCCAATGAGTGGTCCCTATGAAGGTGCCTATGGAGGTGCTTGTGATGGTGGTCCTAGCATGGAGGTCCCTGTGGTACTCCAGCATACTCAAAAAATGGAGGTACCTGCTATGACAAATCTAGAACAACTCCAACATATGCCGCATAATAGTAAGCTACCTATGCAGACTTGTATCTAGTCTCTAGTTGTGACCTCGCTAGCTCCTCTTAGATCTCTCTAATCTCATGCTCTTTGTCTGCAACCTATGTCTCCTGGATGATGACCTGGGTATGGAAATCATCCCTCTCCCTCTAGGCCTATTGATAAGCTCTTGAATCTTCTGTAACACCTCCTGGATTTGTGGATCCTGTCCTCCTATGGGTGGGTCCTACATGATGGTGTCATCAAATTGTACCCCCTTTTCAAGGGGCATCTGCTATGTGGTATCCCTTATCCTCTATCTAGTGGCCCTTTGCTAGGTCCCACTACTACCAACACTTGCATCCAACCCCATAGTCCTAGGTGGGATGAAGATCTGCCCTATCCTTGACCTCAGTACTCTTTGCTACTACTATGCAAGCTATTGTTGTGGTCTCTATCTTTGTTGCTACTGCTATGGCTCCTATTGTTCACCCTACTATTGCGCCCCTTGACCCATACTAACAAGATCTATGAATCTCGAGAAGGGGTGCCCCAAGAAGTGATCTCCATATGCAGGTGTCATCCCTGCATTGGTGATGTCCACCATGTAGTCCCACTAGACTGGAGCTACCCATGCCTCAATAACACACCTACCCTGATCTAACCTAGGCTGCCTTCCCTTCTTTGTCTCATCGATGAAGCGAGCATATGTGGCATACTCCTATGAGAGGTCCTATGGCCTCCCAAACTATCTCATCACTCGTGTGACTAAGAATCGCTCAATAATGTTGATGGTGCACTCAATCAGTGGGTGCAAGATGAACATGTAGGAAATCTTCCTCTGAGCATCATCCCATGGCTCTATGGCTACCCAAGGCGTTCATATGACTACTACCATATCATCTAGCTACCCTCACCACTACTCCATCTTACCTAGCACTGGCTAGGTCATGGGGCCTGCATACCTATAAATATAGGGCTCAAGGGGCAACCATGTGTCATGGAATATCGATCGTCTAATGGGGAGATGCTCCTAGGCCTAGATCTATAGAATGAAGACTCCAGCAGCCATGCTCCTTGCACTCCAATACATGATCTCATGCATCTTGTGGTACATCTATGTGAGCATGCACTTGCCCCAGTAGAATCTGACAGCTGGCCTATCCAGCATCCATTATAACATCATTCCCTAGTTGCACTCCAAACCATGTTGTCCTTGATAAAAAACTAAGTAGTAGCTCAAGAATATAGCAAGAATAATAGCTAATCTATGATGACCATTGTACCTACTATCTAGCTTATCCCATGAGATCACCTGACCCATCACCAAATCATCTCTGAATATGGCTCTTAGTGCTAGTGCCCCTGACCTCGACTGAACATAATACTCAACTCAAGTGCCATGGAAAGGTATCCTCAGTATCTAATAGATGTCCTCAGGAGTGACTGTCATCTCCCCCATTGGAAAATGGAACGTGTTCATCTCCAAATAGAAATGATTGACAAGTGCACCTAGAAGACCATGATTTACCTGAATGTTAGGTATATCATGCAGGTAACCTAGTCCTAGCCCATCAATGTGGGAACCCTCTACATCTGATAGTCTTTGAAGTAGCTCACCGATGACTGGATGGTGAGATCGAAAGGTGACATTGGAAGTCAACCTGCAAAGCAAGTGATGACATTGTATCAGTACCTTGATGGTTTCAAAGTGACAACAACAAATGAAGCAAGGCATCTATTCTAAACATGGCCTTGGGAATCTCTACTTGGCTAATTTCAGGCAAATTTGGAAAAGACTCTACAAAAATACGATAGATTTTCGTGTGAGATAGGATCCTATCTTGCACAAGATTTCTTCACCAAGGATACAATTTCATGCGACACCATAGAGCAGCTCACATGAGAACATGGAGCTACCCAATGTGATAATGCCCTAACCCCCATGAGGAAACCATTTTCTCATGTGAGGGGAGATATTGGCCAGCACAAGGAACCTATTTCCTTATGCAAGAATTGGAGAACTAAGCCTAAAACATGCTAAAAATATACTCTAATGACCTAGAAAGGATTAAAAATTGAAATGCAGGAAGGTTTATCGACTACTCATAGTTGGGTCATACTCCAGCAGTCAGCTGTGGTAGTGGGATCACTCGAATAAATGTGTATGCACCAAAACACCCTCCATTATGCTCAGAGCTCTCAGATTTGTAAGAAGACAAAGTGAAAAATGATTTGAAAATGACCCCTCTAGGCCTTATATAGCTTTTGACCTAATTTTCAAAAGTGCTCCATTTTGTATGAAAACTTCACCCTTGGCTAACTCAATTATTCTAAATCTATTTTTGAGATCGAAATCAAAATCTGGCATCTCTAGATGGCTCAAAATCATGTTTTAAAATTTTGAGGCCATTTGGATTAGACAATTGTAGAGTCAGTCTTCTGGCATCATTTTTTCCTCCCAGATTCTCTTCTCCTCATCATTTTCTTGACTTTGTCATCTTTTCATCAAAGTCAACTGTAGTCAAATCTGGTCAAACTTGGTCAACAAGACCTCCAAATTGGTCCAAATTGCTTATGAAGCTTCTTAAATATAGTCTAATTTCCTCTATCTACTACCTCTCATTGTCAATCATCTTTCTAACGTGTCATCTTTCAATTTCACTCTTGAGGGGGCAGGATGATTGCATCATTGAATCTTGTTGAACTAGTCTCACTTCAATTTGATATAAATCAAAGTCCTCACCACTTGGGGCATCTCTTCACTAGGGGCACCTTTGTGCCTCACATCTCGTTATCTTGTCATTTATCTTTTAGGTATCTAAGAAATCTAACTCGAATACTCAAGGATCAAGATTCATTCTAGAGATGGTTCTCAAAATCTAATAGGTATTGGGGAAATCTAACCCTAATTCCTAAGAGTCAAGCTTCATTTTGGAGATGGCTCAAAAAAGCGCTTTTGGATTGTTATCTAGGCAATCTAACCCAAATCTCAGAGGGCTAAGCTTCATTCTGGAGATAGTCCTAAATCTGTATCTGTCATCATTTGATAAATGGGCATTAGGGCAATCTAACCCCAATTTCTAAAGATTGAATCTCATTCTGGGTATTGGGGCAATCTAACCTCGATTCGAGTCTCTTCTCAAGTTATCATTAGACCACTGTCTTTGCAATCTAACTTAGACTTTGGAGAATCAAGCTTTGTTCCAGAGATGGTTCTGCAATTTGATTTATTTTGGTGTCTTGGCATCCTAACCTTGACTTCCAAGGGTTAAGCTCCATTCTGGGGATAATCTTGAAACCTCATTATCATTACATCAGACTATTCGTTGAATCAACGCACTGCTTGCACACCAATTCAAAGAGGGGCAAATATAATACCCCAAAATTGGCACCTTATAATTTCAATCAATTTTGGTGCATTTTCTCAAATTTTACATCATTAAAGTCCTATTTTACTAGGAAATTTTGTCTCCTACCTGACTTTATTTGACTTGATGTCAAATGCAAAAACCCTAAATTGCATTAATCAAACACTATAATTAATTCCTAAGTATTCAACTTTATTGGCTAAATAATCCATATGATAAGTTAATTTAATTCTAAAGTCCTAAGTGTTTTAAATTAAATTAAACCCACCCCCTTTAGCTAATACCCATAAAACAAATTAATAATTATTTGGTTATTTGAATGGATTATCTCTCATTTGAATTAATAATTCCAATAATTTGAAAAGCCACCCATGTGGCAATAATTCATTCTTTAATTAAATAATTCTTCAATATTTGTCTCATCTTCCTCCATGAAAATGAAGAGTCAGCTGTTTCATTTCAAGAAACTCTTCATCCTTCCTCTAGGCTTGTCCATATTATGAACCTTTTTCCTTCATTCAGAAGGGGGCAATTGTAAGAGTATTCAAACTATAGTCAATTTTAGTCTCAATTTTTCATGCTTCCAAGCTTTTATTGCATATTAGTTTTCAATTCTCATTTATTGTAATTGCATTCTCATGTTAGTATAATTTGCTTATTGTTATTAGCTTAATTCTGACATCTCTTTCAAGTTCTTAGACTAAATCTGCACTTCATTCTTAGATTAATTGCATCTTCATCTTAGATTAATTGCAAAGTTGGTTATCTTTCAAGCTTTCAAAATCCTTCATATTAGCTTGGTATTTTGGTTGTTGGCTCTCATTCTAAGAGTAATTCAAACACCCCAGCTAATTAAGAGGCAATAGGTTGAATTGATAGAATGTTGCGAATTGGGTAATTCATACTCATTTTTGTGATTTGATGATAGAGCAATGACTATGTTGTGTATATGGCTAGATTAGAGGTCCACATTCAGCTATAGACAATTACATGCTTAGCCACATAATCAAGCTCATCTCAAAGAGTGGACCCACTCAAGTATATGCTATCCACGACAACTCTCATGGGTCATATAGAAAAATGGGTAAAGTTGTTGAGAAATTTTGACATCAAGAACATAAATCGAAAGGAAAGCAAAGGGAAATTAATTTCTGGTCATCTAGCAGAAGCACCTTTGGTGGATTCATATCCACTAATCATGGAATTCCCTAATGAACATCTATGTATGATTGAAGAACAACTAGCATGGAAACTATACCTTGATGGATCAAGGGAGGTAATCCTATTCGTCACACTTCAAGGTGACTATATCCCTGAATCATTCAAATTGGGATTCTCGTGAACCAACAACATTACAGAATATGAGGCACTCATCTCAAGCCTCAAAATAGCCATCAAGTGGAACATAACAAAACTGCAAGTGTTTGGAGATTCGCAGCTGATAATCAAGAAAGTCCTAGATGAATTTTAAATAAATAATGGAAATTTACTACCCTACAAGGAACTAGTGGTAAGATTAAAAGAGCATTTCCTGAGTCTACAGTTCATGAAGATCCTAAGGCTTCCAAATAAAGAAACTGATGCAATGGCAACCATTGGATCCTTATTGGAAATCCCTCATGACTCATCATAGTATCAATTCTTAGTCAAGCAGCTACACATGCCTACTTATGAGAATGCTGATTCAGAAATGACGTGTGTCTTGGTTGGTCCCTAGTCCCCATGGTACCATGACATCCATGCATATATTAAAAAGGGTATCATATCTCCCCATCTCACCAACACCCAACACAAAAAGCTAATTCACAAATCTTCCTGCTACACTCTCGTAGAATATTTCCATAACTCTCCCATTCTTGTACCTCTAGTTTTAGGATGCCCTCTCATACTCTACATCTTGACAACCACTACAACACTATGGGCACCATTGGCACAACATGATGACAACAACAAAGAGAGAGCCATTTATTATATCAGTCAAACTCTTGTCGGCTATGAGCTTAATTAATCACCAATGGAGAAAGCATGCCTCATAGTGGTCTTTGCCACTCAGAATCTCAGACATTACATGCTTATTCATACAATCAAGCTCACCTCAAAAGTGGACCCACTCAAGTATTTTCTATCCAGGACAACTCTCATGGGTGGTATGGAAAAATGGGCTATGTTGTTGAGAAAGTTTGACATCCAATACATATATCATAAGGAAATCAAAGGGAAAGTAATTGCTGATCAGCTAGCAAAAGCACCTCTAGTGGATGCATAGTAACTAATCATGGAATTCCCTAATAAACATCTATGTATGATCAAGAACAACTGATATGGAAAGTATACTTTAATAGATCATACACATCACATCAATCAGGGGTAGGAATCCTATTCGTCACACCTTAAGGTGACTATATCCCCAAATTATTCAAATTGGGATTCCCATGTACCAACAACATTTCAGAATATGAGTCATCATCTCAAGCCTCAAAACAGCCATCCAATGGAACATAACATAACTGCAAGTGTTTGGAGATTCATAGTTGATAATCAAGAAATTCCTAGATGAATTTCAAACAAAGGATGAAAAGCTACTACCCTACAAGGAATCAGTGGACAAATTAAAAGAGAATTTCTTGAGTCTATAGTTCACGTAGATCCCAAGGCTTTAGAATAAAGTAGTTGACACAATGGAAACCATCGAATCCTTATTGGAAATCCCTCGTGACTCATCACAGTATCAATTATTAGTCAAGAAGCTACACATGCTTGCTTATGAGAACGCTAATTCAGAAATGGTGTGTATCTTGGTTGGTCCCTAGTCCCCATGGTACCATGACATCTATGCATATCTTAAAAATGGCATCATATCTCCCCATGTCACCAACACCCAATGCCAAAAGCTAATTTGTAGAGCTTCCCACTACACTCTTATAGCCAACACCCTTTATCATTGAGGATATCATAACATCCTCTCTAGGTGTTTAGATTTAAATGAGGTCATCTTGGCTTTACAAGAGATTCATGCTAGAATTTGTTGTGCCCACATGAGTGGCATGGTCCTAGAAAAGTAGTTGCTTTGAGTTGGGTACTATTGGCTAGCAATGGAACATGATGCCTATAAATTTGTCAAGAAATGTATACCATGTCAACAATACGCTAATCTGATTCATGCTCCATCACAAGACTTGTAGCCCATTGCGCCACCTTGGCCATTTTCATGTTGGGGCTTTGACCTCATTGGATTAATCACTCCACTTTAATTAGATGAATATAAATATATCATAACAACCAAAGAGTACTTCACAAAGTCGGTTGAAGAAATTTTGCTCATCCTTACTATTAGCATCCAAATATCCAAGTTCATCTTAGACCACATCATTTGCCACTTCAGCATACCATCTACCATCTTCATAGATCATGACACACCTTTTGAAAACTAGCATGTGGATGATCTATGTGCCAGAATCCACATCCACCATCATTTCTCCAGTCCATTCTTCCCCCAAGGAAATGACCAAGCTAAGGCAACCAACAAAACCATCCTCAAAATTCTCAAGAAGGTTGTCAATGATTCTATTCATGACTGACACCTTCAAATAAATCCCACCCTCTAGGCCTATCATACTTCTTATCACACTCCCATAGGCACCACCCCATATTACCTTGTATATGGTTCCAAATCCATTCTACCCATCGAGGTTGAGCTCGCATCATTGCATGTCTCCATGAATAACTATACCACAGATGAAGACTATCACGTGGCATGCCTCACACAGCTGGACCTGTTAGAGGAAAAGAGGCAGCAAGCATATGATCACTTGGTTGCATACTTGAATTGAATCAAAAGGAGTTATAACAAGAAGGTCCATCCTAGACAATTTCAAGTGGGTGACATGGTCCTAAAGGAAAATCATAAAGTGCAAGCACATAAGAGGAAAATGGCAAGTTTGAACCTACTTGGTTGGGTCCTTATGTTGTCACAACATGCTTTGGTTCTAGAGCCTATTAGCTATGAACACCATAAGGGGAGCCCCTAAATGATCCTATCAACATCATACATCTAAAAAGGTTCTATGATTGAACCGGATCCTATCTAAATCCATAAAATCCATAAAAATTAGAAAATCTAGAAAAATACAAAAAAAGAAAAAAAATAAAAAAGCAAAGAAAAATAATCATCCAATTGTGAAATCTTAGCAATTCAAGTGTCTTGGACAAGTATGTTGATGAGAACCTAGAAATAGGTGCCATACATAGTGGACTTAGTCATTATCTATCAAACTCCCATCCTCTCCCATCCCAAATCCTAGTCCTCTTTATCCAATCCCCATCCCCAGATCCAACCCATCACTCCAAAGGTGTTTTATCCTCAGGCCTATGCATTGTAGCAATAAGATCCTATCCCCAATCCCGAGATTCCTATATATTTCCTATATAGAGAGATCTTCCTATCCCAATCCATGACCTTCTATACATATCTGTTGTAAGTCTATCCTTGTCCATTGTACATATCGTCATGTCTTATTGTACATATGCTCATCTGTCCTGCAATAGCATTTGATCAGATAACTTGTCCCACCCAGCCTTGTACTTCAACAACATCTTTTGTCAACTATCCTTGATCTTATGCTTATCATTGAGTCATTATTTTCCAACAAAAATAGAACATTTTCCTCATCAAACAAGTCCTTTAGGATGTGTCCTTCCTTCTGTCCAACCTAATCTTCCATCAATCACACTTGGTCTATGTCAGATGTATCCTTCCTGATGTTCAGACCTAAATCTTCCCCGCATTAATAAAATCAATCTCTCTCCTTAGAAAAGGATGTCTTTTGCAGTTATCATTTTGGTCTTGAATTTTGTCCTTTGGATCTTGTTAATCTTTTTCAGCTTCTCATTTTTCCTCTCCTCAAAGTCACCACGATTCTTTATACCATGGTGCGCTGCGAATGTGGAAAATTTGAGGCAAGGTCTTTTGAAATTTTTCTTCTGCATGTGAGTCAATCGGACATGACCCTTGCACGGTTCACATGTGATCTTTTGGGTTACATGGTGCACTTGGGAAATGTCATTTTTTTTTAATTTGTCCAACATATTTTATACCATGCTTCCTCTTCGATTCATGCATGATGCTAGGGAAACCTTGCATGTCTTTTAGCATTAGTCCTATGCAACACTAGTGACAAGACCTTGTGATCCCAATATCCTTGGCAGGTCTCTAATGTTGCTATATCAAACTAGGTTGTGGTCTCCACATTTACACATGAAGCTCCCTAGATCCCCCATCCTACATCATATAGATTAATCTTGCAACTTGCATCATTCATGTAGCTGAATCCTGCATCCTGTATCTCCCATCCTCTTTCATTCATCCATCTTTTCTCTTGGAAGGGTGTATGTTTCTCCCCCCTTCTTTTCTTCCTTTCCCTTCCCTTCTATATTCTTTTTAAGAAAATTCCACAATGTTTCCTCTTTGCATTATTTTCTTGAGGGGGCACAACCCCTTATCCTCTATTCTATCTTGGGGCATCTTATTTTCTTGTCTTTGACGCCATGCCACCTGTGGCATCACATCAAAGAGGGGCAAAATGCATACACCTAACAAGCCTTTGCCAAAATAAAAATATTTTATTTTATAAAACCCCTGATGACATCATCATTTGTTAATTAATTAATTAATTAATTAATCAATTATTATGCCATTAATTCCTCCTATTTTAATTAAAGACATTTAATTAAGAAATCCCTCCCAAAACCATTTAAATCAAATTTGAGTGATTTTTCCCTATTTATTGAATCATTATTTGATAAATAAAGTCACAAACCCTAAATAAATTAAACATTTATTTAAAGCCTAAAACCCTTGAATCTTCTAGGGATTCCTAAACCCTCCTAAAATTTCCCAAACCCTTCCTAAACCTACTTAGAAGGTGATTCCTAACCTTTGTAGTCTAAACCCTCTATCTTTGGCTTTTGGTCAAATCCCCTCATTAATGGGCCTTATAGACTCATTAATAGCCTCTTACACCCTCATTAAGGTTCTTATAACCTCATAATGAAGCCCATGTCTTCTCTTTCACCTTGGTTCCATAGGCATAGTTCCCTAGTATTTCTCACAGATGTGTGAGTAACTTTAACCCTTGTCCATCTAACCTTAATTACCAAAAACTCAACCCCAGACTCTACCCCAAACCTTGACTCTGACCCTAACTCCACTTTATAACCCAAGCCCTTCCCAAAAACCTATAAATACCCTCACTTCCAAGAGCAAAATATCAATTCACATCCTTTATACTAAGAAATTTTATAATTCTAGTTTAGTTCTAAATTATCTTATCTTTGATCATAATTGTTAGATTAACTCATTTTTCAAGATTTCTAACTCCATTTTAGCTTAGATAACATGGAGTAATTTAGTTTTTTTCATTGTTTTGCATTTCATTTTCATCATCTCACACTTCATTTGGTCTAAAATCAATCTAGTTTAATCATTTGTAGCTTAATCTACATTCTAGATCTATTAGGCTCTTTGAGGCTCTCGGGGAAAATTAGGTGTTCTATACCTGATTTTGTGCCACTATGGAGTTCTCATTGTCACTATTCCATCCTAGTCCTTCCTAATCTGCATCAAGGAAAAGCTCCAAGTGTTTTGAGAGCACACCCACATCCCTAAATTGAGAGAAAATCAAATGGTGACAGGGTGCTCCCGTTGAACTCTATTTGAAGTGTCTTAGCTAATGTTTGAATGTCTACACTTGTTTCAAATAGGTTAGGTTTTCTCTTATCACAACATGATATATTATTGGAGAATTAATTTAAATTTCTACAAAAACTTATAAAAATATGGTGAATCAAATCTAATCATGTATCGAATATTGTGTCAAATTTTTGAGTTCAATTTTTTATAAAATAAATTATTTTGCGATTTAAATATTTCTAAATCAAAATTTTGTAAAAATGTGGTGATTTAGGTTGCCTTAAATCTTGAATTATTAGCCAAATTTGATTTCTCAAATTTCCAAAATTAGCCAATGGGTGAATATTAGCCACTAAAAATTACTATGTTCTTAATGGGTTAATGAACAATAATTATCATGCAATTTTAATTAGGAAGGAAAAGAACCATAAATTGCATTTTCTATCACATTTCCTTTCTACATTTAAAATAAACTTTTTCTTTTAACCCCAAAGAATTGAATGAACATATCCTCTCCCCTCTCCTTTATGGATCTTGGGTGAAGAGAAATTCATACAATTCTTTAGAGAGGCCTACCTTGGACCAAGATGTTCACTTTAAATGCCCCAAGGGATGACCTCAAGTGGTAATAGGCCAAAGCTAGGTCTCTATCCAATTCTCTATATAAATGTGCAATTGTGACTAATAATCCAATCGACACTATGGCTGGTTGATAACTCTCCTCTAGTACCCTAGTGGTGCGTAAAACCTTGGTTCTCAAGGCTGGGAGACCTCCTAAGGGAATTTATCACACACCCATTGAACTGGATGTCCTAAACTAAAAAATTTGTTGTAGTTGGACAAAACCCTTCTATTAACTAACATAAGGGGTCACCCATGCCCATGAAGACATCCCACATTTCTGTGGCTCTTAGTAGAGATAATTTTTCCTTTGGAGTTGATGACCAACCTTGGAATTCAAAGCTTGGTGTGCTTGAGAACTGAGTGCACTATAAGGGGGAGCCTATGCCTTCAAGCTTCTAAGTTGTCTGCCTTGACTAGGCGTGGCTTAATTTTTTTCAAGTGGGAATTCAATGGATATTTTCCTTCAAGCCTAGGTTGGGGTGTGCTTGTTTCACTTTTTACAACAAATATTCTTCTTAATGTGTATTGTGTTAGTGCTCAAACATTTCCAAAAACACTTCAAAACATTTCAAAACACCTTGCAAAATATTCAAAACCTTGTCAAAAATATTCCAAACATTTGCAAAACCTTTCAAAAGTTCCCTAAACACTCATTTGGTCACAAATATCTTGATTCAAAATCCTTGTGAACATGGAATTTTAAAATATTTTCCTTGGAGCCTTTTTTCAAACCTAAGGTAATCTTTTGCATGAGTAGTCCTCATTGGCACATCCATTTCCATATCATAGTTCTTGCATACATTGCATTATCTTCCCTTGCTTTGCATTTCCATTTTTCAAGTCCTTTCATTAATTAGTCCTCATTTTTGTCCTATTGCATTTTTCATTTAGAACCTTCAAAAGCTTTTGCAAAATCCCACAAAAAATCCAAATTTTAGAGTCTCTCCTTATGTTGTTGAAAAGAAGATCTTGACGTAGTCCCAATATCCATTTTATAAAAATTGTCCTCTTTTCCTTTTGTCAAACTCCATCTTTGTCATATTGGATTTGACCCTATCCCTTTTATCAAGTTATCCTTTTTCCCTTTGATCCTTTCAAGTCAAGATCCCTATTCAATATCCTAAGGTTATACCCTTAGATTTGTATTTTCCAAGGGTTTTGTCAAAGTCCAAAAATTCCAAAAGCATAGTTTGGATAATTTTCATTTTCAAATTCCAAAATCTAAAATCCAAGGTCAAGTTGCATTTTCATATCATTTCAAAAGCTTTTCCAAAATCCCAAAAATATAATTGCATTTTGCACAAATCCTAAGTTGCATTTTCATATCAATTCAAAAGCCTTAAAATTTTCATAATCATAGTTACACTTTGCATAATCATTCCAAAATCCTAAAAAAATCAAAAAATATTTTGCATTTTCATATCTTCCAAGTTTCAGATCATTTCAAAAGACTTTACATACCTTAATTTGCATTCTCATTTTCAAAACCCTAAAAATACAAAAAAGTTTTGCATTTTCATATTAGCTAAGTCACATTTAGCATATAGTCATCATGTCAATTGTGACAAGGCAACAAGGTTCTTACCAACCCATTTACATTTCAAGTGGTAATACACAAATACACTTTGATCCTAGACAAAGCACACAATTGCAAAGACAAGGTTATGACACAAGACCCATATTCCCTTCAAGACAAGATAACACCAACATAATGTACCTTCCAAGACAAGAGATCCAAGAACCTTATGACACAAACATCATGTACCCTCCAAGATAAGGGATCCAAACACCTCCTAATTCAAGACAAATGACATTAACACAATCCAATGGTCAATCACATTAGCCTCATGCATACCTGATCCAAAAGGTTCAAGAAAAATTGGATAAAGAAATGAATTTGTTTGATGAATTTGTTTCTTAAGGTGAAAATGACCTACTATCTCTTATTGAAAAATAAAAGATGCCCAACCTTCTTTCATGGCTAGATGAAGAAAAATAAAACTTTAAGAAAGCACAATCTAATCACATTCAAGAAATAAATTCGATCAACCAAGTCCCAAGGCAATCGTTCAATCAAATTTCAAATAAATCATTCAACCAAGTTTCAAATCAAAGTTTTCAACTAGAGCATGGTGTAAATCAATTAGGACCTCCACCTAGTTATGATCCAATCTTTTTTCCAATGCAATCAAATGTCCCTCAAACAATTTCACAATGTCTTGTTCCAAAAAATCAATCAATACCAAGATCACAAGGAGATTTTCATCAAATAAGCACAAGTTCAAGCATACCACACATAATAAATAATCAAATTTGTGTGCGACATGTTTTATCAATAAATTATTCACAACATAATAACCTTAATGAGATATGAGCAGTAAAGTTACACAAGCGACAAAAATTCAAATCTAAAACTTTGAAGAGTTTGTTTCAAAAAATGGATTGTATATATGAAGCAGGTAAAATAAAATGCACCCATGTCTACCAATGGCTCAGTCCAAAACAATCACATGGATGATACACCGATTTCCCATCAAGTAATTGGATTTCAAGAAACATCCATGTCACCTTCCATCCCTTTATCTCCTAATTAAAGTTTCACAAGAGCCATTTCCTCCATCACCTTCAAGTCACACTTCCAATGATGAAACCTTCCAAGGGCTATCCATAGAAGAAATTTGAGCTAGTCCCATTCATGATACAAATCCCTTTCATATGTCCCAAATGCTAGATCTAATTCCTCCATGTCCTCTATTTATACACAATCCTATTCAAGAGAGTTCCCCACAAATTCCCCCTCCATTGCAAAAAAATGACCCATTTCCAAAGATTCCCATGCAAAGTTCATTATCCCCATATCAAAACATTTATCCCTTTCCAAAGTTTCCCACACATACCCAAATTCAAACCCCATGTCAAGAGGATAAAATAAATCATGAAGAAACAAGTCCTAAAATAAATCAAGATCAAGATCCCAAAAATGACCAATCCTATCCAATTTTTGATGAAGATCCCATTTCCCTTGAGCTTGATAACATTCCTATTATCTCTAATCCTCCTATCCAAGATCACCTCCTTCCATGTCAAGAACAAAATGTCCTTCCAAGTCCCATTTTCCTTTCCCTTACTAAGCAAGATCATGATCCCCCATAAAATTTTACTAATGATTCCATTCAAAACCAAGAGAAAGACACCTTTAATATGGAGTCCCATGATCCCATTCCAAGTTAAGATCAAAGTGTTCCCTTGCCTTCATTTCCAACACATGATCCAATCATACCACTAGATTCCCCACCAGATCTCATCATCCCTTTGGATCCTCCTCAAGATCCATCTATTCCCTCATGTCCTTTGCCTTATCTTCCATATCCATTGCAAGACCCTATCCTACTAGATGATCCTATCACTATCCCCATTCCATTGCAGGGTCTCCATATTCCTCCTAATGCCCCTCATGATACAAATAAATTTATGCAAGATGATCATGAACCCCTTATACTTAAAATGGTTTCTCTTAGTTCTAACAAGTCTATTCCATCTCATGATCCTATCAGTCCTTCCATACCATGCATACCTTAGAATAAACTCATGTCTTGTAGAAAGTATCATATTGTTCAAAACAAATGTCAAGTTAAATGGGTAAGAATTCAAGAATCAAGTATATTAGAACCCTTTCATGTTAAAGAAACCTCTAAAGGTCATGACCTTAGTCTTAAAGCTCACTCTCAAGGTGTTGGTATCCCTTCCAAATCCAAGTTCAAACGTATACCTCCTCCTTCACCCCTTCCATCCATTTTAGGTCCATATATTCCTCCATCCACTAGTTCACAATTCACTTACCCTTTCCCATATTCAAGTTAGAAAAGGCACACATCTTCGAGAACCTTCCATCCATCCAAAAGTTATCCATACAATTCCTATCCATCCATGAATCCCATTCATTTTCCAAGAAATTTGGATTCCAAGCATAAAGTTCATAATTTAAAAAGTCCAAATGCATTCAAGGATCAACATCTCTAGTCTAATTGACACATGAAATCAAAGAAAAATATGATCCAGAAAGAAAAACAAAAAAATTATCAAAAAGGCCACAATGGCCTATTGAGCAAAAAATAAAAGTCAAAATCAATGTGGGTTCCTAAGTCTATTATCCAAGCAATGCAATCAAAGGAGCCACAAAAGAATGAAAAATAAAAATTCATGTGGATTCCTAAGAAGCTTATTGAAGCACAGAGTCCTAAAGAAAAATCCAAGTTGGCATCAAAAGTTGCTACCCCTCCATCTAAAAGCCTTCCATCTTCCAAATCAATTTTGGGCCCTTTTATCCAAAAATCCATATCCTTTCCTCCATCAAATCCAAAAACTCCTTTTCCTCCATCAACCCATCACCCCTCAAGGTGTGTACCAATTTTTTTCCTGCGTCCATTTCTATCCATTCAAAATAAATCCTTCCTCCACTCCCTCCATTTTCCAACACCTCTTTTGCAACCTTTCATCTAGCTTATCCAATCATTTACCTAGTCCTTATCATTACCTTACCAATGTCATTGAGCATACTATCATTAGTAATGGTCCATTATTACATGTCCTTTTCAAGAGCATTATCCAAATAAAAAGGCACTTGAGTCCTTTTTCCATGTCATGTCATGTGTCCATTGTCTTCCAAAATGTCAAAAATATTATATATATATATATATATATATATATATATATATATATATATATATATATATATATATATATATATATATATATATATATATATATATATATATATATATATATATATATATATATATATATATATATATTATATATATATATAAATATATATATAAATATATAAACAAAAATAATTTTGTCCAAAAGTGAAAACCTGGCAAAAGGGCACTTTGGAAAAGTACCATGATGAAAACCTGACAAACATGCGTGATTCACAGTTTCTGAACTTCTTGCATTCCATACTTGGGGGTAGATTTTTGTTGATATTTTTGTATCCTATTATGCCCCTACCATTTCCTATATTATCCCTATCATATCCTCTATTATCCTATGGCCTTTCATATCCTTATCCTATCAACATCCATATTTCTTTTTTCCCAACTTTGATCTTGACATGGTTACGAATCCTCCAAACATGTCATATTGCCCATCCTATCAAATGCCTTTGGTCCAATATTTTCTATGATATTTCAACCTTTAACCTCCTATCCATATCCATTCCCTTTTTCCACTATTGATCTTGTTTTCCCTATCCTATCATTTTTCTATCAAAATCCCTATCATGGTCTTGATGAAAATAAGGACGTAAAAAAATACAAAACATTAAAAAAAAAAACCTTGTCACATGTCTATTCCTATTCCTTACTTGTCATATCATGTCATAGTCAATCTTGTCATCATATAGATTCATCGCCATCTCCTATCATGTCCAATCCCTTAGCTTGACATAAATTTGTCCTTCCATTCTGTGGATAGTCCTTGGCAATCTAGATAAAGCTTGAATGACATATCAAAAAACCCTTTAGCCTTCATCCATATACCAACCTATCCATAAATCCATGATGTCCCTCCCTTGCTAGAGACTGGGGGCAATTCTTGCTTGTAAATATCCTTAATGATCTTGAAAAAATGATTAAAAATCATAAAATGTCATTAAAAAATCCTAAAAATTCAAATATGATCCTAAAAAATCACTAAAAATCATAAAAATTCCTGACCAAATCCTAAAAATCAAATAATGTGTTGAAAAATCTTAAAAATCGTAAAATATCTTGAAAAAAAGTACAAAAAAATCAAATATTTTTCAAACCCCTAAAAACTAAAATTCTTCAAAAATCATCCAATAATTTGTACATAACCATTTCTATTCTTTCAATAAATTGTCCCTTGTGACAAGATAAAGATTTCAACAGATGTAATTTGAAGACTTTTAAATATTGCGCTTAACGAAATCACATATCAACAAACAAACTATCCAATCTAGCCAGCAATCAAACAAATCAAACTTGTCCTATCAATCAAACAAAATCAATATGTCCTTCTATCAAACCTATCATTTTGTCTTATAAAGGGTTTTGTATACTCGAAACCAAACGATATCTATCTTAGATGGGGTACTTCATTCCTGAAACCAAACACTATCATTATCAAAACACAAAAACTATCAATTTTGACAACTAGATTAGAATGGTTGTTGGCTAGCTTGATTCAGTGAGTCTTATCTTTTAATGATTTATCTTTTGATCATTTTCCTATGCTACTCCAAGATATGACTAAGTGATGAGAGTGGTCGGAATGGTTTATGGTCCTTTATTTTTATTTTGTCTTCTACTTGTGGGGTATTTTTCATAAAGTTCTGGGGCACGTATGTCATATGCTTAAGGATGATTGGAAACATTCCTTGTTTGTAATGTGTTTATTTTTAGGTTAAAAGGATTGCATTATCATCATGGCTTTTTGTGCCATTGTGTGATGCATCCATTTTTCCATATTAAATAAAGCTATTGTGACATAAAATGCACTTATGAAAGAAAGTTTCACCATTATTAACCATTCTCCATCTAATTTATCCTTTTGATAATATTCCTTCCATCGGTCCTACATCATCATTCTCTTTTGAAAAAATTGTCCTCGAATCAATTTCCACCCAATTTTTCATGGGGACATCCTACCTCCCTTTTGTCGATCCACTGGGGCATGACCTCTATTTTTTCTTTGAACCAACACTCATAATTACATTGTTTCAAAGAGAGAAAAAATGTAGACACTCAAAAATGATTCACACCTATGTGTCCCCTTCTTTTTAACATGTCTTCAATGTCTAATTTTCATCCCTATGTTACTAATATTTCTCCTTGATTTTTCCTCATTTTTGACCTAATCAATCACTTTCGAAATAAATTCAAGCCATTATCAAAATTATCAAAATCATCAAAATTGATCCTTTGCCTCATCAAAATCATCAATTTTCTCAAATCAATTAATTTTCCTTCTTTAGGGGTAAATAACCCATAATTTTTCCCTAAGTCTTAGCCTTGATAAATAAATTATATTTATTTATCCCCTTTTCCCTAAGTTTCACAATTAATTAATTTGACATTAATTAATTAGCCAATTGTTGATTTATGGAATTTTCATAATTCATAAATCCTAATTTTCCATTTTGTGGGAATAAATAAATTTTAGAATTCAATAATTCCCTCCCTTTGCCAAATGGGATTTTATCCCTTAATTTATGTTTCACCCACTTTTCTAGCCTCCACTTCCTCTTTTTTAGCCTCCACCCTTCCCTTTTCCTTTTGTCATAAATTGTCATAGTTTATGACAATTTTCCTTTTTCCCTGTTGTCATAATTATCATAGTTTATGACAATTTTCCCTTTTTTCCTTTTGACATAGTTTATGAAAAATTTCCCTTTTTTAACTCACTAATTTATAATTGTGCATTAAATTTGTCATAAATTGTCATTTTAATGACAATTTTCCTCTTTTAATTTTGCCAATTTCTATAATCTATGACAATTTCTATTTTGCATATCAATTTGCTAATTTTGAGATTTGCTCTTCAAATTCTTTAAATTGAGATCATTTCTCTCATTTTTGGCTAACCATAATCCTATTATTCTTTTTCTTTCAACCACACTCCTAGTATTCTCTGTCTATCATTTTTCTTTCAATCATTTTGTATAGATTTTTTGTCAAGATCATAGAGCTACATCACATCATTTTTATGGAGAAGAAAGGAGACCATAGGAGCTACACTTGAAAGGGAGTTTTCTTGTTTAAATTATTTTATTTTCAAGTGGATTTTATGGTAGATTAGATTGGTATTCATATTTTGTATATGAGATTTGTGGTTCTCTCATTTATGCTTTCTATGCCATTTTCTAGTCTTACATATAAAGCAATAAGTAAATCTCATAATAGAAACTGATACACAAGTACACTGAGACAAAAAACATATATCTCTATATATCATCAAAATTTCAATGTGCTACATCAAAGTATATAAGAGTCATTAGAGCAAGTTATCATATACAACGACCAAAAATGGGGTACAAAAATGGAGTAACAATACATCAAAATCAGGGAGGCTAGCTCTTTTCCATGTCCTCAACATGTGGAGCATATGGAGGTGGTGATGGAGGAGGTACAACCTCATAAATGTGTGGCATATGTACACCCTCTGACCTAGCTAAAAATTGAGAGAAGGGCATAACCTGTTGAGCTGCCTGAACAACTACATTGTAAGTCGCTACATAATATGATGCATGAATAGTATTGTGTGTAGCCACTCATTGATGGTGATCTCACTCTTCTATGAGCATGGCTATCCTCTAATCCCTCTTTTCTATAAGCTTGGCTATTCATTGGTCTCACTCTAATAACCTAGTTTGTGTGGCAATGATCTCCATTTGTAATGCACGTACGCAATCTGGCAGAGATCAGATCACATCCTTTGGAGTCCTCTACCTAGGAGCCTCCTCCTCACCACCTTTAACTTCCTCCTTAGCCCCCACATCCTCTTCCTGAGCCCTATGCCTCACCTATAGCCTCCTCCTCCAAGTGGATCTCTCTGCTCCTACCCTGCCTATGCACCAACCCTCCAACTGGCCTTATCCCTCCTGACCATCCTAAATCTCTCCTCCTCTATAGTGGAACTACTCTACTAAAGCTGGCCCCTACATCTCCTCCTGCCAGTCTAGGTCCTGTATCTCTTTGACAATGTGGTGGTGGATGCGGTTGAGGCATGTCACCCTCATCATCTATCTACATGATGGGAGTTGCTAGATCTGTAAACTATGGAAAGGGATGTTGAGCAAAATGATCCCTATACTCTGGTGACATACCTGCATCCTCTAATTCCTCTAGGTAGTCCCATTGAGATCTCTGAACCAAACCCAAGTCCTACAAAGTTGTTGTCACCACCAACCTTGGCCCCCATTTAGCTCTAACTGTAATACCCCAAAAATAGGCTATAGGTTACGTAACCTCTTACAACTTCAAATCGAATGAAATTGACATCAAAGTCCTAACCTAAGGCACATTTGCACATCTTTGAAATCCTAATTGATTTTATCTTAAATTCTGCATCGAGGAATATTCCTAGCAATATTCCTAATTTATCCTAATTATCTTTAATTTAGTGATTATTTGGCGATAAATCTTATTCATCCCTAAAGTTGATTAATTGAATATTCTAAATATTTAATTAATTAAGTTTGATTCTGCCATTTAATTATTTAATTAAATTTAATTCTACTTATTCCTAATTATGCTATTTAATTTTGACAATAAATCAAAATCTCCTATGGATAATTGATTAAATATTTATTTAATTAATTAAAGCAATTTGTCATTATTTAATAATATAGTTTTGAATAAAAGTTTGATTTAATAATTGATTAACCCATAAATCAATTGTTTTAATTCAAAAATCAGTTAAGTTGAGAATAAATCACTTTATTTATTTAATTAATTTATAATTAAATCATGCACATTCACAAAAACAGTCAACTAGAAATCAACTACCAATTTTAAATTTGAACTCAACAACTGATTATGAGTTGAAAATTGATCTAAACTCTATTTTGAGTTAAAAAGCTATTTTTGCATGCTTTTGCATGATTTTATAAATTAATTACTTATTTTCTATTGATAACTCAAAAATTAACCTGAGTTGATCAAGAGTGATTTATGGCTTTTCTCATGCATCCCCAAAGCCCTAGATTTCTATAAAATAAGGCTTAGCTCTTCATATTTGATATCTCTCAAATTTGCACAATTACTCTAGTGAAATTTCATACAAAGAATCAAGCTTTTGTGACAGGTGAATTTGTGAGATCAATTCATAATTTTTCATAGCTTTGCATAGATTTTCATATCAATTTATATCATTCTAGATTAATCTGCATATCATTTCAATTTCATCATCTTAGATCAATTTCATACAATTTTTCATACATATTGCATAGAAAACACAAAAATATAGATTACTTTGCATTTCATACAGTTTTTCATCTTTATGTTCAAATCCTTCATTTAGGTGTTGCATTGTCACTGATCTCAGGTTAATCTGAGAAAATCATACTCGCACCTACTAGAAGGTGAGAAATCACCTGGTTAGTTTAGATTCCATTTCATTACAGATTTTGGTTTTTCGCTAACCTCTAATGTTGTACTAAAGTGTTGTGTCCGTAGCTAGGTACCAAATTCACACACACATTTTTGGTGCCCATCATGGGGCCCTGAAATGGGTTTCCCTTCCATTCTATCACATTTTTGTCTTTTTCTATCAAAACTATGATTTTTAATTTTATGTTCATACATCCCTCTACAGAATCTCATGCAAGATTTCTCATTGTGTCATGCAAAGTTTTGGAGGTTTCAACACTTTCTCGTGCGAGACTGCATCCTATTTCACATGAGACCACATCCTGACTTGTGCGAGATTTCAGACCCAGAGACATAAATTTTCAGATTTGTACTTTTAAATTTTTGATTCCTAACGCTTATTGTTTGCTGTTGATTTTTCTTGATTTTGTACTTTTGGAGACAACGTAATTATAATTTTTGGACATGTGCTAAATTTTGGATTGCAGAGCATTGGGATTCAGGTATTCTTTCAATCTGATAACATTTTGATTTGGACATTAAATGAACTCTCACGTGTCAAGCTTGTGTGACTTTTCCTACTTTCATATCACAGAATCCATTTTGGTCTATAAAATGAACATAGATTTTTTTTTCTGCATATCTATTACACATAGTAATTAGGCCCTATGAACACTATTAATGGATGATCTTGAGAGAGTGGACTTCTTTTTCTTGTTCATGCATGCGAAGCTCTTCTTGACGAAGGATCCCCTTGTAGGTAGGGAGGATACTGAAATTGTCTTACGTTCTACTAGGTTTGTATTCCTTGACTTTTGATTGATGCATTCTCTTTTTGGAGAGGTTGATAGATCATGAGTTATTGACATCATGAATCTTGGGGAGATAGTTTTAGTCTTAGCATGTTGGATTTATCTATCTACTTTATTTTGGTGAGGTGAAGAGGCTAGGGGATTATGCTCTCCTTCCTTTTTGGATAGTACCAGAAACCTAGATCCTTGAATTTGATCTAATCCCCTTGTGGTATCTTTTGTGAGTCACCTTTAGAGAGGGTTAACCATAGTGGATATTCCCTTAATTGGGGCAACCATGTGGATGGAACCTCAAGCGTTAATAGCCATTTTCACTGTGGTAGCAACAACTACTATATAAATGTCCTTGTTGGGCTATCAGATCTATCTAGCAGCTCTTGATGTATTAAATTCTCAGACTGTGTCAAAACCCCGGTGCACCTAGATTGGAGTTTTCCCTCTTGAGATCACAAAAGTTGCAGAGTCAGACCATTACTACAAACCCTAGTGAGGCCAAATTTTTCATTTTTCTAGTAATATGTGTGTTATTGAAAAACTTTTTGGAACATACACAATTAGCATTCCTAGGGATTAGTAGAGTAATTCACTTGATTGTTCATGCGCAAGGTTGCTTTGTCCCCTGTTCATTATTTTTAGACATGCTTGAAATCACTTTCCTATTTTTTTGCATGCTTGATATCTACTTGGTTACTTGAGAAGAACTATCACACAGATCTTCAAACCTGGATATTGAAAACTGAAAGAAAATTGCAAAATCCTTTTCTAGTGTAAAAACTGGGTATTCTGTTAGAGAACAGCCAGTGCTGTGTCTTGAAATCTATGCCTTGAAAACTATGTTGTACTATCAAACTTTGTTCTTTTACTGCGTGAGATTTTAGTTTTCTGGGTACTTCTTTGCGTGAGACTGCATTTTCTCGCGCACAACCTGGTACTTCCTTGTGTGAGACAGAGTTTATTCGCATGAGACAGCCCCCAAATTTTTGAAACAACAAGCTTATTCCTACCAGTTGGTCAACTTTCTATCAGATCTAATTTTTTATTTGAGATCCGTATGCCTATTTAGCTATTGTACACTGCCT
The DNA here is from genome assembly GCA_027943335.1 of Chamaecyparis obtusa. Taxonomy (NCBI): domain Eukaryota; kingdom Viridiplantae; phylum Streptophyta; class Pinopsida; order Cupressales; family Cupressaceae; genus Chamaecyparis; species Chamaecyparis obtusa. The sequence goes on along the minus strand of BSBK01010338.1, from coordinate 46,364 downwards.
GAAACTGGATGTCTAGAGTTGATAAATTACCTTTTGTAAAAAATTCAATCCTTTGCAACTAAACCTTGGAATCTGTCAAACAAATCATTTTGTCAGGAACAGAGAAAAAGATAGAACAAATCCATTCATTTCCCTGAAGTGGTCTGTTGAGTCTAATCTAGTCCTCTGATTTATTGATTTGGATCTTTTTCATCTTGTGTCAAAACCTTGTCAAAATTTATCTTCAATTCAATATTTTCTCTTTACGGTTAAGTGTTGCGAGCTCCTGCTCACCATCTATTGGGCATCTACCCACACTACTATGGCACAATATCCTTCATTTATGTCTAATCTATCTTTACATCAACTCAATCTTGACAAGGTTGCATCGTTCAATTTTCTTGAATCAAGTCATTCTTCAGTTGTCTTCATCTTACTCTTTTTCTTCACCTAAGGTTAATTATGGAAACTCAAGCTTCCTCACATAAGAAGGATGGAGAAGCATCTAACACCATACCTTTATCTCCTCAAGTGGGTCCAAACTTTGAACAAATCTACAATTTGGGCCTTTATGAAGATGACGGTCTCAGAAATCTTTGATTAAAAATTGGTTACATACCACCTCCATCAGCTCACGGAGGTAATCAACAAACTCCACATCAATCTATCCTGGATAGTCCTAAAATTTTCAACATGTCTCAAGTAGGATCCCAGGGACATCACTCTCAACATGGCATGGATCAAGAACCCATACCCTCTTAAATTTCTCGCTATCAAAATGATGATGACTTCAAGAAAATTATGAGGGATTTCTTGAAGGAAGATAGAGAAACATACTTCTTACAGTTAGCTTTTCAAGGAGCTAAACTTCCTCCCAACTTCAATGTTGAAGATATCATTATGCATGAGGAAGAAACTCCACTCGTGGCTATGATGAAACAAATGCATGCCATGCAAGTCAAACTTAACAAAATTGAAAAAGAAAAGGAACCTAAAGAGTTCTCCATGGTATCTCTATGCCCTTTTCCATTTGATAAAGACTTGTACATGTCGTCATTTCCTAAAAGAGTGGAGATACCTAAGTATGACAAGTATGATGGAAACTCTGACCCTCAAGATCATGTCAAAGAATTCTATACCCAATCTATGGAGTTCATGCATGAACCAACCTACTTGATGTGTCTTTTCCCTCAATCTCTGGGAGGGGTGACCATTCATTAGTTTTCAAAAATGCCTCCTACTATCAAGACTTTTGAGGAGTTGATCAAATTTTTCTATTAACAATACTCCTATAATATTCAACATTCGATCACCATGATCGACATCTGTAATCTGAATGAATATCCAAGAGAACCATTTGTGACTTTTCTCAAGAGATGTAGAAATAAATTTTCTCTATATGCTAGACCTATTCCAGAAATAGAGAAGCTAGAAATCTTTATCAACAATCTTGTTCCAGAAATCAACTACCATTTGCAAATGCAAAGTCATACATCTTTTGATAAAATGGTAGAGAATGCTATCAAAATTGAGAAGCTTGTTAAAAAGGAGACATCTCACTTCAACAAGGCAAGTATGAATCTGGATCTAGCTCTAAAGACAAAGGCAAAAATTGGAACAAGAATAAGGGCGTTGTCTTAGATCACATTGTTGATACTATCTGTGCCCCATCTAAGGCATCTGATTTCAGTCTTACTATTGGTACCTAGGCCATCAAAGCCTTAGAGGCAAAAGCCAATGAATCAAATAAGAAGTCATTTGATTACAGACCTTGGGCTACAAATCCTAATCACAAATTCACTCCTTTTGGAGAATCTTTGGACTCTGCCATGAAAAGTCTATTGGCTAACAACATCATCTACTTGCCTGAGATAAAATTCTTTGATCTTGAACCTAAACCAAAATGGTGGAAAGAGAATGATTTCTAAGACTTTTATCGCAATAAGTGTTTTAAGAATAATAACTATGTTCATTTGAAACATATCATACAAGATAAAATTGATAATGGAGAAATCACAATTGATAATCATAAGAGCAATAATGATCATACAACATTCAAGGAACCATTCCCAAAACATGGTCAAGGAGATTCATCTTCTCAGCCTAATATGGGTGCAAAGGTGTAATACCCCTCTAACTCTAATATAAGTTTTGTGTTTTTGAAAGAATTAAGATCCTTCGATGTTTTCTTACAACTTAAGTTGTACATGATACTTGTTTGATCTATTCCTATAGTTGTTTATAATAATTTCATAAGCTAGTACTCAATGATTCTAATATCAGACATACTATCTAAAGGTATCATTTTTGTATGTATTTATCTCCATGTATGTATTGAGTACCTACAAGACCTTTATGAACATAGTTAGGATGTTATATGATATGTACTTGATAGATATATATAAGTGGTTATTTATATTTTCTTCTATGAAGGTTACTTTGGATGAATCTTGTATCTCACTTGATGATTTGATTATGTTGATTTATTATTAGCATTGATAAGAGACTAACACAATGCTTGAGATTCTAACCTTCATTATGATGATGCTACATGCTTTGAGTGTATATATATGCATGATGTGTTTTCATGATTCAGGATGAAGTCATAGTTACTCACATAGCTAAGGTCCACATGATGTATCGATCCTGGTCATCTGTCTGCAATGTTTTCTTTTATATGTATATCCGTGCATATGTATTTCTTCTTTGTGATGCAGGCTTGCAAGTACCGGGCATCGACTTCACCTGGCTTCACAGGTCTAAGCATGCCCTCAAATCCTTGATGGTTGTTGTTATGGAGATAGTAATAAGGCCCCTACATGAGTCTTCCTTTGTCATTATTCCAATTTGGAAATATTAGGGTTCCTTCTTTGTTAGTCAACCTTTGGGTCAAAAACCCAGATCCAATGCACCCGGTTGGGCATGGTTGTAGTTAGTGCCTTGTGGCCACCTGAATTCATTTGGTTGTATGGTTTGTTTACTCATTTTATTTATTTATTCTTCTTGGTATGATTCTTAGTTGATCTTTCTATGTTGTGTTTCAGGAGTTTGGCTTGACTTTCCTTGTTGACTTTGGTTGACCTTGTTTGATCTTATGGTTTTTTCAATATGTTTCATAGTTGATTTTTATGGCCTCTTTCGATGATTAGATTTATTTTGAGGCATGCAATTTTATTCTACCTCAGTGTTATATCCTATAGTAATTATAAATAGGTAATAATATTGTGATCTATTACTTCATAATCTTATAGATTATAGTGTTTGGTATTTGGCATGTATCTATATAAATATAAATATATATATATAATATATATATATATATATATATATATATATATATATATATATATATGGAAATATATATATGGGTGCACACATATATGTATTTATATATATATAATTTATATGTGATTATATGTTAATTATTGTAGATATTGTTGATGGTGTATATTTTGGGATTAATGTAAACTATAATATTATTAATAATTAAATATTAAATAATGCGAGGTATATTATTCTCAATTGTTAATTATTAATAATGAGGATAGGTTATATATATAGATATTGATGTAATTAATGATGGCATATGCATATATGTTAGGATAATATTACATATGTGTATGAATGAATACAAATAATCTTTTATTGTATATTTGAGTAATATAGTTGTATGATATTAAGTTATTTTATAATACCCTTTAGTTAAGAGTTAGTTGGGAGTTGGTTACTTTTCCTCTCAACCTTTGGAAATCTATTTATATGCACTACTTTCTCATTTGAAAGGGGGAGATTTTGGGGCTGAAGCATTGAGGAGATGATGACCTTACTTTTCATGGAGATTTTGGAGAGAAAACTTGGAGATGTGAGGGAGAGTTTGTAAGCATATGTCTTTAAGAATTTTTGGCTATCTTTGCTTTTGGGAGAGAGACATTTTTGTGAGAATTTCAGTAGTTGAGAGAGGGATTCTTTTCTGTGGAATTATTTCTTTCTTTCATGGAGATTTCTGAAAGTGGATAGGGTTTGAAGGATGCATCTCAAGTTTGGAATTGTCTTCTCTTTTATTTCCTTCCTTCTTCGATTCAACCTTCGTAGGACATGAGGTATGGATTGAATATTTTAGTTACTTTATGTGTCTGATAGATTATGGATCTATTTATATATTATCATTATTTATTATATCTGTAATTTTCATTTCTATGGTTATTTTAAAGTTTTGAGTTTTTGTTTGTAAGAATTGGCATGTGTTTTCCTAGGGTTTTTTAGCAACCTATTTTTGGAGATATATTATTATAATAATTTAAATTGCATCTTGGGTTTTAATAAATTGATTTTATGGAAGTAAAATTTACAGATCTCAAATGGGTATCTCTCTGATTTTATTTTTAGGGTCTAATTAATGCCTTATTTTTGACATTTTGGCAGACTATGCCTGTCCATTCTTGATTCCAAATTTTCTATCAAATGTATTCATATGCTACAGGCTGATATGATCATATAAAAGTCTGAATTTGATATCAAAGATTCTCCTAAGTCTTATATTTCATTTCCAATTGGTTTGGTGAATTTTAATTATGTTTTGTGAAAATTACAACTGTTTTAGTGAAGGCAGGTCTGAACCCTAACCAGAATTTTCTGTTTTAAACCAGAAGTCATAACTTTCTTTCCCACCATTGGATCTTCCTAAAAATAAAATTGAGAGTCCATAGTTATGTTATCTAAATCTCCACCAATGCAATTTCTTTTATTATTTTTTTTGTGGAAGATATGGTTGACTGTTCTATGATGACTATTCTTTGCATTTAATCCTTGCTTGAAATAATTCAGTTTAAGAACATCATTAAGTTTTAAGGTTTTGTATGGTTACCAGAGGCTATTAGAATTTTTTTTTGGTTAATTGGATCTATTTATACTCTGAATATGTTTATAATATCACTTGGATGTCTTCTTATATGTTTGGAACATTCTGAATGTCATATTGGGTTTAGGGTTGTCAAGTGGACTAGGGACAACATATGTTTTCCTAAACTCAATCAAATGTTGTTATGGAATTGATATGAATTCTTGATGATGAATCTATTATGTTCTTATGATTTTTATATGTATGTTAGGGAGCCTAAGTACACTAGGTGAGTGGCTCATAGTGAGGGGCCGGGGCCCTAAGTGGCTAGTACCAGGATAACCTACTATGAGTTATTTAATCAAGTGATAACCTAAATAAATGAATTGGGAATGGGAGATTATTGGAATGAGAAATTACACACTAATCAAGATTAATTGTGCCTCGCCCATGCCTTTAGTGCTAGTAAAGACTAAGGATGGGAGTGGAAGAAGGTACCTATGCGTAGGTACGACTGGATGACCTTGTCTGTACGAGAGGCATTCGGTTCCGCATGTGCCTACTTGGGGGCCGGGGCCAAGAGTGGCTAGTACCAGGACAACCCAAGGGGTGAGGGCTATGTGATGACACTCACCTAGCTTGTAGCTTAGAGTCTCTACCAAATTTGATCATGCCTCTAGTAGTCCTTGTGGTCTTCTTGTCTTTTCTTTTGTGTTGTGACTTTGAGAAAATTTTATCACCACCTTAGGAATTTCCTAGTTGTTACCTCTTGTATGGGCCTTTGGTTCTATCTCCTAGCTCAGGGGAGTGGGCCTATTGGTTCCACATGGTTGGGTGGTTAATATTTATATCAAGGTATTGATCGTGATTCTTTGGATGATCCTAGCACATATTCCATTCCAGATCTGCAGTTGAAGATTTCTTATTGGATATTTTAATACGAGATGTACTTATGTATTTGTATTCATGTAATTTTAATCTCCTAAAAGGAGTCTTGTAGTATTGATATAATCTCAATTCAAAGCAATGCATAAGGGAATGGGTAGTTCTAGGTAAAAGAAAGGGAAAAGAATGTGGAATATTGGACATGTTACTAGCATTAAAAGAAAGTGTTTATGTTATTTCTCCTATCCTCTTATGTTGTCCATATGTAAAGGAAATGATCTTAAATATAGTTATATATAATGATGTATCACAAAAAAATAATGTATTCTCTCTTGATGAAAGGATCCAAGGAAATTATTGAGAAATGATAGGTTAGTGATTAGAATTATTAACAATGAATGGTTATGAAACAATGAAATAAAATAGTAACTTGATTATAATGTTAATACTTGGTTCATGTTAATGAAGTACCTAGAATAATGCCTACCTTAATGAATATTAATCTCTTACCTAAATTATTAGAGAAAAGTGATATAAAGGATAGTAGATGTAGATGAAATCAATATGAATTTATGGAATGAGTTGATAAAAGGAATAATGATGTTGGATGATTAACCTATGTTTAATATAAGAAATAAGTTAGGGACATTTAACTTGGTGCATTAAAATGAATGTAGATCTTTTAAGCTCATGATTCTGTGAATATCTTATGCATGTAAATGGTTTATATGATGTTGCTTTAGTAGCAACGTTAGGGAACCCGGGAGGACTTAAGTTGTATAAATATTACATTCAAGTAGTAGAAAATTATATCTTCTTTTAGAAATATGAAGTGGAATGATGAATATTATTCTAGTTAAAATAAAAAATAAAAATAAAAAAATTCACTACTTGCATTTTATAGAGGTTTTATGTCTTGTCCTCTTGGGTTGCCTGGCGGGGCGTTACAAAAGGTCAAATATGCTTCCTCTGGAAATAATGTTGTTATCAATATGGTTGAACCATGCCTATCTAAACATTGCAATGTTATCACTATTGTGCAAAGAGATAGAGATAATCAATTAGTGAATGCAGTTACTCGATCACAAGCTCAGGCACATCTTCAAGGAAAAAATTCTAATTCATCTAATGTCCCTAAGGTTCCTTTTAAGCTTTCATCTACTTCTAAATAGAGGGTTGCCTCAAATTCAAATCCTAAAGACATGAGGCTTACATCATATAGTATAGTCCAACAACTCCAGCATACAAATGCTAAAATCTTCATGTTTGAGTTGCTTCGGATATTTCCAGCTCATAGAGCCATTCTAGACAAAGCTTTTCTCATATCCAATGTTCCTAACAACCTTGATTTAGATAGATTCCAGACTATGTTTGGTCATTTGATGTCTCTGTAATATATCTCCTTTTCAGAGGAAGATGACAACTCCTTGAGTCATCCGCACAACCAGCCCTTGCATATTGAAGTCTTGATCCAAAACCATCATGTCAAATGCGTGTTGATAGATGGAGGCACTGGTCTCAACATTTGTTCTTACAACTTGGTTACATAATTGGGCTTATCTGAAGCTGCCATTGGTCCTAAAAAGAAAATCACTATCAAGGCTTATGATGAAGAAGAAAGATCTTCTAGAGGAATGATTGTCTCTCCTATTAGAACAAGTCTGGTCATCAAAGATACTACATGTCAAGTTCTTGATATACCTTTGGCTTACAATATTCTTCTAGGGAGACCCTAGATACATGAAATGATAGATATTCCTTCCACATATCATCAATGTGTTAAATTTCCTTACGAAGGAGTAGAAGTGACAATTCCATCTGACTTCTCTACAACTTGAAATGCACTAAAAGAAAGTGTTGATAAACTTATTCCTAACAAAAGAGAATCTTCTAACAAACAAGTTGACAAGCCTTCTACATCTAAGATAGAATAAATTGCTAAAGAGGTTAAAATCAAGGAAAATGGTATGGGGGAATACACAATGGAACCAGTCTTATCTCTCACATCTCTCCCATTATCACCAAATTCTTATGGACAACCTTCAGACAAAGTGAAGCCTAATGCTAAAGAATCTCAAGTCATATTCAATGGAAGTTTTGTCCTAGAGCAAGTATCTAAATAAGAGTTTGAAGAAGATGAAGTTGTATTGGCATGGTTATATAAAGATGTCCATCCTAGTGATAGTGATTCAGAGAATACTGATGAGCTTATTCCTTATGAATGCTTGCCTAAAGAAATCAAAGACCTTCTTCAAGCTAAAGCTGAACCAATCAAAAGAGTCAATGTAGTAGACACACAAGAACCTACTACACCACAAGAGATAGTTACACCACAAGAACAAGCTGATCTCAAAAATAATCAAATGGAAAAAGAGGAAGGTAAGCCTATTACTATAACTAAACACTTGGAGCATTCTAGAAATTTGAAGATAGACCCTCATGAGTATGAATTCAAATCTAAATCTAAAGGAAATCCTTCATGGGGTATTCACCCTGACTTTACACATGTTCTCAGATTTCCTATAGGTCTAAATGAAGAAATAGAAGATGAATCTAATGAATATGAATGGGGAGTCATTCTAGAACCAAATGAACTTATCATAGAAAAACATGTTGATGCTATTCACCAATATGCACCTAAATCAAACATAAGTCTAGAATGAAATGTTGAACTTAACGAGTCTAATCCACCTATGGCTAAAATAGAATCCTATGATGACATTGAGCCTATTCATGAATTGAATGTATTGAGTTGTAGTATCACCTTTGATCTCAAGAGTTAGGTTAGGAATAATGATGACATATCCATATCCATAAACACTATTTCCCAATCCTTCCCACCTTTGACTATCCAACATCCTAAACTTCTTGACCAAAATTTGACAAATCAAAACTAAGTTATCTATACCTTTCCCAATGATTATGCCCTTGCTTGCTTCCTAAATGTAGTTGAGCCTATGAGGACTTCTGTTAGTGAACTGAATGTTTGCATGATGAAGTTAGATATCAAATATCTCAATCAAAAGAATAAGAATAAAAAGAAAAAGAAAAGGAGTTCTGAGGGTGAAAACCACTTTGTGGCAATCTTAGAACCGAAAATAGTAAAGAAAAAAGATGTATCTAAAGGTGAAAACCTCATTGAGGTGCCTAAGGATGAGATATTTGATGTTCTTCTGAGTCATTTACATGATAGATCTCTAGTTCTAATTGAGCCCACTCAATCTATCAATTTGGGTACAATAGAAGAATCACAGTTGATTCATGTTGCACAATATTTATCAGAGGAAGAGAAGAAAGCATTTACACAATTCTTGATAGAAAAGAAGATCAACTTTGCATGGAAGTATTCAGATATGCCTGGACTTGATCCTGATCTCATAATGCATCATTTATCTATTGCTCCTAGAGTAAAACCTATTAAACAAAAGTTTATAAAGATGAATCCTCATGTTTCACTCTTAGTAAAAGCTAAATTAGAGAAGCTCCTAAAAGCCGAATTTATCTGAGTCATTGACTACGCAGAGTGGATCTCTAATATTGTACTTTTTTCAAAACTAGACAAATCAATAAGAGTGTGCAAAAATTTTAGAGATGTGAACAAGGCATGCCCTAAGGATGATTTTCCACTACCTAACATTGATATGATAGTGGACATGACTGCGGGCTTTGAAATGTATTCTTTAATGGATGGTTTTTCTGGCTACAATCAAATAAAAATTGCTCTAGAGCATCAAGAGAAAACTGCTTTCACATGTGCATGGGGTACCTTCTATTGGAATGTCATGCCATTCGGGCTTAAAAATGCTGGTGCTACATATTAGAGAGCTATGACTTCTATTTTTTATGACATGATGCATTGCACTATGGAGGATTATGTTGATGATACCTTAGCAAAATCTATGACAAGATCTGAACATCTAAATGACTTAAGCAAAATTTTGGATAGAATGGAAAAGTTTAGTCTAAGGTTAAACCCTAAAAAGTGTGCTTTTGGTGTCACTTTTGGAAAGCTCCTAGGCTACATTATTTCAAAGAAAAGAATAAAAGTTGATCTTGCTAAATTCAAGGCTATCATGGAGATGCAACCTCCCAAGAATATCAGTCAAATGAGGACTTTACAAGGAAGAGTGCAATCTATTAGGTGCTTCATATCTTAGTTGGAAGACATATCACAACCTTTTACAATAACATTACATAAAGGTGTGACCTTTGCATGGAATGAGGAGTGTGAAAAGAGCTTTAATCATATCAAGAAATATCTATCAAATCCTCCTATTTTGATACCTCCTATTCAAGGGAAGCCATTGATCTTAAATATCTTCACCATAGATACATCACTAGGGGCATTGCTCACACAACATGATGAGAACAGCAAGGAAAGAGCCATTTATTACATAAGTAGAACATTGGTGGTGTACGAAAAGAACTATTAAATGATTGAAAAATCTTGTCTAGCTGTGATCTTTGCATCACATAAATTGAGACATTATATATTGGCTCATACTACACCTCTGATAGCTAAGATTGATCCACTAAAGTACCTACTAAGAAAAGCTGCTCTCATAGGTAGATTAGCTAAATGGGTGATGTTCTTGAGTGAATTTGACATTGAATAAGTTGAGAGAAAAGATATCAAAGGACAAGTAATTTCTGATTAGTTGGCTGATGCACCATTATTTGATGATACACCAATGCAAATGGAATTTCTAGATTCCTCTATCATGAACTTATCTTCTAGATCATGGAAGTTATTCTTTGATGAATCCTACACATAGAATGGATCTGGAGTGGGTATATTGTTTATCACACCTCAAGGATACTCCATCCCTAAGGCATTTAGAATCAAGTTTCCTTGCACCAATAATATTGCTGAATATGAAGCCCTTCTCAATGGAATGAAGATAGCAATTGAGTGGAGAGTGACAGAACTACACATTCATGGAGACTCAAAACTTGTAATACAACAAGTCAATGATATGTATCAAACAAAAGATGAAAAACTAATCTCATACAAGAGAATGGTAGATGATTTAAAGAAATATTTTTTTTATCTATCACATTTGAGCAAATTCCTAGAATAGAGAACAAGGCTGCTGATGCTATAGCAACTTTATCATCTTTACTATAGTAGCTTGAACATCAGCTGTGCTATGAGTTCCTAGTGGAAGCACTATCTTATCATGCATATGATTCCCCTGAAACATGCATGATTTGCACTATTTTTGGTCATGATTCTTCCCGCTACAAAAAGCTTTTCTCCTATCTCCAAGACCAAATCATTCCCAATTCCTTTAACCACCACGAAAAGTGTTACCTTGTCCACAATGCATCCCGATATGTCATCATTGGTAATGATATACATAAGCGAGGTCTAGATGGTACACTTCTTAGGTGTTTATAATGCAAAGAGTCTCAATGTTCATTAGAGCAAGTCCATGATGGTATATGTGGATCACATTCTAACAATTTAACACTAGCTCAAAAAATTATTAGGGCTAGATACTATTGGCCTGAAATGGAGAAAGATGCAATCAAGTTCGCTAAGAATTGTCAAAAATGTCAGATATATGGTAACTTGATTCATGCTCCAAGGAGAGATCTAATTCCCTTTAGTACACAATGGCCTTTTCACCAATGTGCATTTGATCTTATAGGATCCATACATCCTCATTCTTCTAATGGACATACCCATATTATCACAGCTACAAATTATTTTATAAAATGGGTAGAAGTAGTTCCTTTGACTCAAGCAATTGGTAAACAAATTTCTATGTTCATTTTGAACTACATTATTAGCAGATATGGAATTCCTCAATCTATAGTCATAGACAATGGTGGACAATTCAAAAACAAAGACTTGGATGATTTATGTGCCAAATTCAAGATTACTCAATATTGGTCATCTATTTACTATCCTTAAGGGAATGGACAAGCAGAGGCTTCCAACAAAAATCTATTGAAAATCTTGCACAGAATAGTTAATAAAATAGGAAGAGACTAGCATCTTATGATCAATCTAGCTCTCTGAGCCTATAGAACAAGTATCAGAACACCGACTGGGGCTACACCTTTCACTTTAGTTTATGCGTCTAAAGCAGTATTGCCTATTGAGGTTAAAATCCCATCACTAAGAATCAGAATGCATGGTCTGTTAGAAAGTAAAGTCCACCAAGATAACTGAGGGGGGGGGGGGTGAATCAATTATCTGATAATTATAACATTTATCAATTTCAACAGCATTTAACCATGTAAGCAATATAATCACTAACCATAGAAAGATATTCATACACAATGACACAATAACACAAGATATGTTGAGTAGGGAACCTCTTGATCAGAGAGTAAACCCCGGTGGGAATGATGCCCACAAAAGATGCACTAATATGAATATTCCTTGTGAAAGGATGGACTCTATAAGGAATCTTATGAAATACATTTAGTACATATGAATCCCTATTAGGAGATTTTGAATCCCTATTAAAAGATTCTAACCCTGTTAGGAGTTATGGAAGATAGAAGGACCCACTGCCAAAACAACTTCAAGGCAAGACCACTGAACACACTATCCAAATGGCCTTAAGATTATTCAACAGAATAATATGAAATATGTTACCTCCTCACTATGCCAAACCACACACACTGCTACACCAAATCTCAATTCTAGATCTTTTTACTTCGCATGTCTTCCTTCACAATCTCTCTAGCTCTTTTCTTCACCTCATATATACATTCACATTCAACCATGCCACTTCTTTACATTACTATCATATCTCTCATTACTTACATTACAACAAGGAAAAACATTCCTTCCTTTATACCACACTCAAATAATTACAAATGATTCAGCATCCAATTACAAAATAAAATTTTCTACTCGCTACATCAAAATTACACAAAAACTATCAGCTTCCAAATGCAATAACTCTTCACTCGTGTGGCCTCTGTTAGAATAATAAGCAAAAAATGAAAATATTAATACATAGAAGAGAACACAATAACACAGAATTTAACATGGTTCACCCAATCCCTGGGCTATGTCCACCAACAACGAGTCCAATATCTTTATTATTATCTAGTGATTACAATCTAAAACCTACAACTCAAGACTGCCATAAGAAGCTACAATAATCCCTCTTACAATGAATCTCAAACCCTAAGCCCTTTTACAAGTATTTTTGACATAATGAAATTAGGGCAAAAATACTCTGACTAATAGAAATTTGATGGCCGACACTTTACAATATTATTAAGTCATTCTTGGCACTACCCCTTGACCGCATCAGGGGCTCTGCCCCTTGACCCCACCTAGGGCACTGCCCCGGGACCCCACAAGGGGCTCTGCACCTTGACCCCATGGATAAGTCTAATTAGGCTTCACATACATAATAATCTCCCACTTGGAGACTAATCAGACTCCACAACCATATCCTCCCACTTGGAGACTGATCAACCAAAGCCTGTAGCTCCCACTAGAATAATGAAACCACCCTGAACTCAGCTGTTCTTTTATTCTATTCAGTCTAGAAGACCAACCAAAGCTGAAGAGGAAGTCAGCTTCTCCTTTTCCACTACCTTTGTAAACATATCTACTATATTATCATCTATATGTATCTTCTCTAACCTTAACTATCCATCATCCAAAACTGACCGAATGAAATGATATCGCAATTGGATGTGCTTTTTTTTAAAGTGCAAAATAGAATTCTTTGCAAGATGAATGGAACTCTGACTATCTAAATACAAATAATTATCTACCTGTGGATGTCCCAATTCTCCCATGAAGAATTGAATCCATATCATCTCCTTGGTTGCCTCTATAGCAGCAACATACTCTGCCTCTATAGTAGATAAAGCATTCACCTTTTATAACCGAGAAATCCAACTCACCGCTATCCCACCAACAGTAAATACATAACCTGTAGTACTATGTCTGGTATCAATATCTCTTGCCAAATTTGAGTCAACATAGCCATGAACAGTAGTAGAAGAGCCCCCAAAGTGTAAACACTTATTGGATGTACCTCTCAAATATTTGAGAATCCATTTGACTATATTCCAATGCTCAATCCCAGGGTGACTCATATACCGGCTAACGACTCCCATTGCATGTGCAATATCTAGCCTAGTACATACCATAGCATACATTAAGCTCCCTACAGCTGAAGCATAAGGTATCTTAGATATTTTTGCCTCTTCTTCTACTGTCTTTGGACACATTTCTTTGGTCAATTTCAAATGAGTAGGCAAAGGTGTAGTGACAGCTTTGGCATCCTTCATGTAGAATCTTTGCAACACCTTCTCAACATAATCAACTTGAGATAGAGTTAATTTTCTATTCTTCCTATCTCTACAAATTTTCATGCCAAGGATTTGTTTTGCTGCCCCCAAATCCTTCATAGCAAAAGATTTTGCTAACTGTTGTTTCAACCCCTTAATATGATCCATGTTAGATCCAGCTACAAGCATATCATCAACATATAAATAGAGAATAATGTAGCTATCATTATTTAACCTCTTGAAATAAACACAATGGTCAAAATTACATCGAGTGTATCCATTTTTGTTCATAAAAATATCAAACTTAATATACCATTTCCGAGGTTCTTGCTTCAAGCCATATAAACTTTTCTACAATTTGCACACTAAACTCTCCTTACCCTTGACCTCAAATCCCTGTGGCTGAACCATATATATTTCTTCATTCAAATCACCATGAAGAAAGGTTGTTTTAACATCAAGCTTCTCTAAATGCAAATCTTTAGTAGCCACAATACTTAAAATAGTATGAATAGAAGTCATTTTAACAATTGGAGAAAAAATCTCATCAAAATCAATACCATGTTTCTTTGCAAATCCTTTGACAACTAATCTGGCTTTAAATCTTTTCTTACCTCCATCCTCTTCTTTCAACCTATAAACCCATTTATTCTGCAAAGCCCATTTTCCTGCAGGTAATTGACATAAATCCCAACTCTAATATTTTAGCAAGGAATCCATTTCATCTGTCATTGCAGACTCCCACTAAAGTTTTGTATCCACCTACATAGCTTCATTATAACATTCAGGTTCACCAAGATCAGTTAATAAGATAGAATACAAAGAAGGTGAAAAATATATCTGGAGGTCTACTTAGCCTTGTTGACCATCTAACATTCACTGGGGTTTGTGGTATTTGTTGTTGCTGTTGGTGCGGAGCATAAGGAACTACTGGAACATGAACTTGTGGTGTATCATCCAATACTACATAGTCATTTTCTTTCTTCTCATGTTGTAGTAACAGATCTTTGTACAATACTTTCTCATTGAATATGACATCCCTGCTTCTTACAATTTTATGATTTTCAAAATCCCAAAGCCTATAACCAAATTCATCAATTGCATATCCAAAAAATACACATTTGTTTGACTTAGCTTCCAGCTTGGTTTTGTTTTCAGAATCTATAAGTGCAAAAGCTTCACAACCAAAGGTTTTGAGAAAAGAATAACTCACCTTCTTACCACTCCATGCTTCCTCTAGAATACCACAGTCCAAAAGAGTAGAGGGGCCTCTATCGATTAAAT
This sequence comes from Chamaecyparis obtusa, assembly GCA_027943335.1. Taxonomy (NCBI): domain Eukaryota; kingdom Viridiplantae; phylum Streptophyta; class Pinopsida; order Cupressales; family Cupressaceae; genus Chamaecyparis; species Chamaecyparis obtusa. The sequence continues at coordinate 31,102 of BSBK01010338.1, read as the reverse complement.
AAACAATAGTGTTCACAGCCTCTGCCCACATATTTTTGGGCATCCTAGCATGCAACCTCATACTCCTTGCACACTCCATTATTGTCTTGTTCATGCGTTTAGCCACTCCATTTTCTTGTGGAGTCCTTGGTACATTTTTCTATCTATGAATACCAGTAGAGGCACAATAATCTTCAAATTCTTTGCTGCAATACTCACCACCATTATTAGATCTGAGACATTTTAATCTTTTTCCAGTCTCATTTTCAACCAAGCTTTTCCATTTCTTAAAAGTTTCAAATACATCAGATTTCTGTCTAATGAAATATATCCATACTTTCCTAGTTGCATCATCAATGAATGTAACATAATACTGAGATCCACCAAGGGAAGATACCCGAGTTGGACCCCATACATCTATATGCACAAGCTCTAATTTTTCATCTTTCTTTTCCTTCCCACTCTTTACAAAACTGACTCTCTTTTTCTTTCCATACACACAACTTTCACATAAATCCATATTGACACATTTCAAACCTCATAGAGATTTCTTTGAATGAAGTAATTTCATACCTTTTTCACTCATGTGCCTGAGTCTATTGTGCCACAGTGTTGTTTCTAAATCTCCAGCTACTGTCTCTTGTTCTACCTGCTCAACTGCAGCAACTGTTCCTAAACATTCATTTTTCTCTGAAATAATCAAAGTAGAAGGAACAGTATGACTTGTACAAAGATATAAGGTGCCTACTTTCACACCTTTTGCTACTACTAAGGAACCTTTTGAAACCTTCCAATTTTTATCATTAAAAGTTACTATGCAATCATTATCATCCAGGTGCCCTACTGAAATTAAATTCCTACTCAGCCTTGGAACATGTCTTACCTCTTGTAGTAGCAAATGATTCCCATTCTGCAACTTACTCTTAATTTTCCCTTTTCCAACAATTTGATGGGTTCATTATCTCCCAAATAAACTAGCCCAAAATCCCCTTGGACATAATCAACAAAGTAGCTTCTATGGGGTGTAGCATGAAATGAAGCCCCCGAAACTAACACCCATGAATCATCAATATTTTCTAAAGACAAAAGAAAAGCATCCTCTTTGGATTCCTTGTTGCCATCATGTTTTTCTCCTTGATCTTTCTTCCAAGACCAACAATATTTCTTCTTATCACCTAGTTTTCCATAGTACCAGCAATCATTTGGCCCTTTTGATTCAAACCTCTTTCCCTTTGATTTTCCTCTTGATTTTCCATGATTTCCAAAGTTGTTTCCTCTATCTCTTGTTCTGCCTCTACTTTCTATGTTCAATAACTACCCAATGTGGATGCCCCTAAGCTTTTCCTATGAATTTACTCACTCAATATAACACCAACAACATCATCAAAATGTAGGGTATTTGAACCAGAAATAGAATTACTAACAGCCATTACCAAGCCATTCCATCTTTTTGGCAAAGAACACAAAATCAAGAGAGCCCTAACCTCTTCATCGAAAGCAATTTTAACTGAGGATAACTGACTTGTAACTATATTAAACTCATTCAAATGATTAGCAACTGATCCACCTTCTACCATTTTGATATTAAATAAACACTTCATTAGAAATACCTTGTTTGAAGCTGAAGGCTTTTCATACAACTTTGCTAGGGTGTCCATTAGATCTTGATCTTTTGTTGCTATAGTAATATTGAATGCCACTAATTGTGCCAGGTATAGACAAATACTCCCCAGTGCCTTCCTATCCAAAATATCCCATTCTTCTTGAGACATTGTTGCCTCTTTCTTGGCTATTCCCTCTAATGGCCACCATAGATCCTTCTGATAAAGATAGTCCTCATTTGCATCTTCCATAACTGGAAGTTCTGCCCATTAAACTTATCAACCTTCAGCCTACCCTCGTTAGCCATTCTCCCACTTAATCAAGAGACTCTCCCACTAACTTGTGAGACCTGCTTTAGAGAATAGATGAAAGAACTAACGAAATAACCTCACTCTGATACCACTTGTTAGAATAATAAGCAAAAAATGAAAATATTAATACATAGAAGAGAACACAATAACATAGAATTTAATGTGGTTCACCCAATCCCTTGGCTACGTCCACCAACAATGAGTCCAATATCTTTATTATTATCCAGCAATTACAATTTGAAACTTGCAACTCAAGACTGCCGTAGGAAGCTACAATAATCCCTCTTACAATGAATCTCAAACCCTAAGCCCTTTTACAAGTATTTTTGACATAACAAAATTAGGGAAAAAATGCTCCGACTAATAGAAATTTCATGGTTGACATTTTACAATATTATTAAGTCATTCTCGGTGCTGCCCTAGGATCCTGCAAGGGGCTCTACCCCTTGACCCCGTGGATAAGTCTGATTAGGCTCCACATACATAACAACCTTGAAGTTTGCGCTATGAACCACATCATCAAAAATGTGTCTCAAACTTTGCTTTAACTGCACAAAACCAAATTCCATCCCGATTAGGAGATATCATCCGATTTCCACAAACGGCTACTCAGGAACACTGCTTGAATACTGCTTCCACCAAAATGCTTATAACTTTCATGAATAAATAAATTACTATCTACACTCTTAACCATATCCATATAACATATCAAAGATCATAACCTCAACATTGCATAATTCCAACTGCAATATCCCATGTGCGCTAATCAAAATAATGTCTGATTCTCTGCTAGTCTCCAGAAGATCACTGTGTTGACATCAATGATAATCATAGTCATGAATGCAATAACAACTACTACAGAATGACTACCAAAATCTAGCATTCATTCCTAAAAATCTCCCCCATTGGCATTGATGGCAACATAGATGAAAAAATCCAATGTTCCAAAAATCCAATACCGCAACACTGTTGCACTGCTTCTTTAAAAAATTCTTCAATTCCTCTTCATCAATCAAATATTGCTTCATTTTCCTATTCAGTTCTCTCCAATAGATGGTACACAGGGTTTTTCATGTACACTTCTCCCCCGTTGACATCAATGATATAAATTTCATCACTATGTCAACAACAACTCAATGTCAAAAGACACTATTTAGAAAATACATTCACTAGAGTCCTCATGACTCAGCTCAGATACACATACTCCCCCATAGAGAAAGTACCAACATCCAATCCAAAAAATAGATAGGGCCATATACCACTGGACGGATGCAACCAACTACATCATTACTCAAATATAGGCTGGGGCATAACCCCAAGCATACCTCTCAGATACTCAAATGTATCCTTAGGCAAAGGCTTTGTAAATATGTCTACTATCTGCTCCTTTGTGCTTATGTACTCCAATCTAACTTCTTTCTCAGCAACTTTCTCTCTTACAACATGATACTTGATTTCTATATATTTTGTCTTAGAATGTAATACATGATTCTTAGACATACTCACTATACTGGTATTGTCACAATATATGACAATAGGCTCAACAAACTTAATTCCAATATCCTTCAACATTTGCTTCATCCAAATTATCTGGTTACAATTGTTTGCTACTGCTACATATTCTACTTCTGTTGTGCTTTGTGAAATATAATTCTGCTTCTTGCTCAACCAGGAAACCAATCATCCTCCAAGAAAAAAGGCTCCACCACTGGTGCTTTTCTTATTATCAACACTACCTCCCCAATCGGCATCAGTATATGCACATAGGGTAAAATCATTAGATTTTTCATACCACAATCCATAGTCCATTGTGCCTCTTAAATATCTTAGTATCCTCTTTACTGCTGCATAATGTGATTCTCTAGGTTCAACTTGAAATCTTGCTAACATGCCAATTGAATGTGCTATATCTAGTTTTGTATGTGTCAAGTACTGCAATCCTCCAATCATGGATCTGTATTTCCTCTGCTCAACTGTCGGTGTCTCATCTTTACTAGATAGTTTATGTCTAGTAACCATAGGTGTTCCAACTAGTTTACAATTCTCCATTCCAAATATTTTAAAAAAATCATTCAAGTACTTTGTTTGACTCACAAAAATACCACCACTGTTTTGTGTTATCTATAATCCCAAAAAGTATTATATCTCACCAATCATACTCATTTCAAATTCAGTCTTCATTTCATTAGAAAATTTGTCACTAGCTTCATCTTCTCCACCAAAAATAATGTCATCAACAAAAATAACTATAACTAACAAACCATTTTCAATTTATTTTGTGTAAAGATTACTATCAACTGTTCCTTTAATAAATCCTAATTTCAACAAATAATTATCTAGTCTTGCATACCATGTTCTAGGTGCTTGTTTTACTACATATAACATTTTCTTCAGTTTACATACCATGTCTCCTTGAATCAAAGGAAAACTTTCAGGCTGCTCAATGTAGACTTCTTCTTCCAATTCACCATTTAGAAATGTGGACTTCACATCCATCTGATACACTTTGAATTTCTTAAAAGTTGCATAAGCCAAAAACATTCTTACTGCTTCAAGTCTTGCCATAGGTGCAAAAGTTTCTTCATAGGCAATTTCTTCTTGCTGCGAGTATCCCTTACATACCAATATTTCTTTGTTTCTTACTACTTCTCCTTGTTCATTCATCTTGTTTCTGAATACCTATTTAGTTCCAATCACATTCTTGTCTTTAGGTCTAGGGACCAATTCCCATGTCTTGTTCTTTTCAATCTAATGTAGTTATTCTTTCATAGCATTAATCCAATGTTCATCTTCACAAGCTTCACTAGTAGATTTAGGTTCAATTTGAGAAATCAAACATAAATGTACCTTATTCTAAGTTAGAACTCCTATGTCCAAACTTCCAATAACTTGATCAATAGGATGATGTCTTGATATATACCTATTAGGTGTCATAGTCACAGATCTTTCTTCAACTGTAGATTCTTCAGTAGATTCCTCTCTAGTTTCCTCTTTAGCATGATTCTCATTCAACAATTCACTGTCAGTCTCATAGAATAATTTAGTAGTTTCAATGTTTAGGCTGAGGATGAGTTTCTTCATCAGATTCATAATCAAGCATTATTTCCTGAATTTTAATTTTCTCATCAACTTTAACATTTGCACTCTCAACAATAGTCTTAGTTCTCTTATTGTAACATCTATATGCTTTTCTTTTCAAAGAATATCCAAGAAAAATTCTTTCATCACTTCTAGGATCAAACTTTCCAATATCATCATCTCTCTTAATATAACATTTGCTTCCAAAAATTCTAAAATACTTAACTGAGGGTGCATGCCCAAACCATAATTCATAAGGTGTCTTGTCTGTGTCTGCTCTAATTTGTACTTTGTTCATTGTATATACTGCTGTATTCACTACTTCTCTCCAAAATGTCTTCGCCAATTCATTCTCAAACAACATAGCTCTTGTTGCTTCAGTCACTGATCTATTTCTTCTTTTTGCAATACCATTCTGTTAAAGTGTTCTAGGGGCTGAAAATGGTCTCTTAATACCATTCACTTCACAAAAAGTGTTAAACTCTCTAGAAGTAAATTCACCATCTCTATTAGATCTCAAACATTTAATCTTCATTCCAGATTCATTCTCAACTTTATTCTTAATGATCTTCAACTTATCAAATGCTTCAGATTTTTCTTTCAGAAATGCAATCCACATCATTCTTGTAAAATCATCAACAAGAACATAAAATACCTTTCTCCATAGAATCCTCTAGTCCTGGTAGGACCACTCAAGTCTGTATGAAAAATCTCCAACTTCTCTACCGATGTGAACTTCTTACTAGGAAATGAACTTCTCTTCTGCTTAGCCATCACACATTCCTTGCAAATCATGTTAGTAGGCTTCATAATTTTAGGCAAATCTCTTACTACAAGTGTAGTACTTACTTTCACAATGTTATCAAAATTTATATGACAAAACCTTCTATGCCATAACCAATTGTCATCAATCTTAGTAATCAAACATATCATCTCAGTAGGATTCAATTGAAATACATTACCTTTGGTTCTAGATCCTGTTCAAATCAGATTTTCATCTTTATCTTTTATCACACAAGTTTTCTCAGTGAACCAAACTTGATATCCTTTATCCACTAACTATCCAACACTCAAAATATTATGTCTTAATCCATCAACAAAGTAAACATCATCAGTATTAGTCTTTCCATCAAGAGTAATAGATCCTATACCTTTGATCAAATAAGGTGCATTGTTACCAACTCTAACAACTCCTCCATCATAATTGTTAACCTTTATGAACTTCCTTTTATCTCTAGTCATATGATGTGAACAACCACTATCTATGATCCAATCAGCTTTCTTTTCAACTTGGGAAACTAAGGCTTTTTCTTCCTTAACATCAAATTTGGGATTTTCTTCTTTAATCACTACAAATCCTATTTCATCATTATTCTCATTATCACTTTCACTCAAGGTTCTTTCTATACTAGCTTCAAGATCTGCATAATAACATTCCTTAGATCTTCCAGGCTTGAAATTGCTTCTATATTTTTTAACTCTCTTAGGACACTTAGATGCAAAATGACCATATTCTTGACATGTCCAACATTTAAAAATTTTCTTACTGTCTGGTTCTCTTTTCAAAAGTAATGTAATGCCTTCTTTAATCTTCTTGTCTTCTTCATTTCTAGATGTGTTGCCACTGGCATAATCTCCACTCACACTGGTACTTCTTGACAAAGTAGGGTGGATACTAAGAGCACTGAATGTTGTCTCCATTCTAGGTAAGTCTCCTGATAACCTCAAGTTCATCTCTATTGCTTCCAATCTTCCAAGAAGCATTTCTCTTGTAAATTTCTCTGTACAAGGTATAACTTGTTCAATCATATGTGTTGTTTGCTTAAATACAGGAGTCAATGTTCTTAGAATTTTCCATATTACTTCATTCTTTGTCTTTGTTCCTCCACAAGCTTTTATTCATGCAACAATTTCTGACATTCTATCAATATAGCTTCTAATAGATTCATCATCCATCATTCTTATATCTTCAAATGCACAAATCCAATTATGTAATCTAGCTCTCTTTGCATGTTCATCACCTTCAAAAGTAGAGTGTAAAGCTTTCCAAATTTCATGAGATTTCTTTAAACATTTTACCTGACTGTACTCATTCTCTGGAAGTGCTATCAAAAGTGCTTCTCTTGCAAGTATGTTACACATGAATAGATCTAGCTCATCTTTAGATGCTATCTCAAGATTTTCCTCTTCAATGATAGTCTTCTCATTATTTGTAATCAACCAATAACCCGGTCCTAAACACAATAGATGTGTCTTCATCTTCTCTTTCCAGCTATCAAAATTTACTCCATCAAACTTAGGGCTTCCTTTCCTGAAATTCTCCATAGATCTCCTTAAGCTGTTAAACTTTTCTTTCAAGGACCTACCGCTCTGATACCAATTGTTAGAAAGTAAAGTCCACCAAGATAACTGAGAGGGGGGGGTGAATTAGTTATCTGCTAATTATAATATTTATCAATTTCCACAGCATTTAACCATGTAAGAAATATAATCACCAACCATAGAAAGATATTCATACACAATGACACAATAACACAAGATATGTTGACTAGGGAACCTCTTGATCAGAGAGTAAACCCTGATGGGAATGATGCCCATAAAAGATGCACTAATATGAATATTCCTTTTGAAAGGATGGACTCTGTTAGGAGTCTTATGAAATACATTCAGTACATATGAATCCCTATTAGGAGATTTTGAATCCTTGTTAAAAGACCAAATAACCTTAAGATTATTCAATAGAATAATATGAAATATGTTACCTCCTCACTATGCCAAATTGCACACATTGCTACACCAGATCTCAATTCCAAATCTCTGTACTTCGCATGTCTTCCTTCACAATCTCTCTAGCTCTTTTTTTCACCTCATATATACATTCGCATTCAACCATGCCACTTCTTCACATTACTATCATATCTCTCATTGCTTACATTAAAAAAAGGAAAAACATTCCTTCCTTTATACCACACTCAAATAATTACAAATGAGTCAGCATCCAATTACAAAATAAAAGTTTCTACACGCTACATCAAAATTACACAAAAACTGTCAGCTTCCAAATGCAATAAATCTTCACTCGTGTGACCTCAAAGTTTGTGCTATGAACCACATCACCAAAAATGTGTCTCAAACTTCCCTTTAACTGCGCAAAACCAAATTCCATCCTGATTAGGAGATATCATCCGATTTCCACAAACCGCTAGTTAGGAACAGTGCCTGAATACTGCTTCCACCAAATTGTTTATAACTTTCATGAATAAATGAATTACTATCTGTGCTCTTAACCATAGCCATATAAAATATCAAAGATCATAACCTCAACATCACATATTTCCAACTATAATATCCCATGTGCGCTAATCAAAACACTGGCTGCTTCTCTGCTAGTCTCTAGAAGATCACTGTGTTAACATTAATGACAATCATAGTCATGAATGTAACAACAACTACTATAGAATGACTACCAACATCTAGCATTCATTTGTAACATGGTCTAGTAACTGATGATGACTACAGATTATCTAGGTTGCAAGAACTTGAACTACTAGATGAGCGCAGACAAGCAGCATATGATCATCTCAAAATATATTAGAAGAGAATGTCTAGAGCCTACAACAAGAAAGTCAGACACAGAGAATTTTAGGTTGGCGATCTAGTCTTGCAAGAGAATCCTAAAAATCAATCATGTAGAGAGCGCAGGGGGAAGTTTGAACCCAACTAGTTGGGTCCCTTTGTAATCACTGCTACTTTTGGCTTAGAGCCTATCAACTCTCAATCAATGAAGGAGAATAGCTCCAAGAACCAATCAACATTCTCCATCTAAAGAAATTCTATGCCTAAGACATTCAGTCTATGGTAAAATATCTTTAAAAAATCATAAAAATCATAAAAAGCCTTGAAAAAATGAACATCTTGGTGAAAACCTAGCAATAGGTGCCTTGATGTATCACAAAAAAAATAAAAAATGAAAAATATCAAAAAAAATTGAAAAAATAAAAATACAAAAAAAAATGAGAAAAAGAAAAAGTGCCTTAGTGAAAACCTGGAAACAGGCACCTTGGTAGCAAAAATAGAATCTCTACCAAGATGGTGAAAACCTAGCAAATGGGTGCCACTTGGTCAAAACAGTCCATCTATCAGCACAATCTTGGTCTTCCCCAGCTTTTAGTCTTGCCTTAGTTTGTACATATCTATTGGTTTGTTCCTGTGTTCCTATTTTCAATAAGTTCATTGGTACACTAATTAGCTCAAATGTCAATATCCTATCAATGCCTAACATTTGGGGGTAATCAATGTCATATCCTATGGTCTCCAGTATACCTTAGATGGGTCATATCCAGTCAGAGTCCTTTGAAGCTTCATCCAAGTCATTCAGTCAATCTCCTCTTGAGGAAGGATTTTGCAATCAAATATAAATGAACTACAACATCAAAACAAAAATGAAAACAATTTGTGCTTCACACTTTTATCTCCTTGGATGCTTACTGATTCACATTGAGATTTTTGCATATTTTGTTCCCACGAGCTTTTTGATGATGTCCTTTAACAGATTTAGAGATGTGAGGACTAGGGGCAAAATCTTTTCTTTGTTTTCTACTTGTATGTGAACATCTATCAACTTTGGAAATTTTGGATTGAAATGGTGTCTATCTGTAAGAACCTCTATCTCAAATTGGATGGCCACGAGTACCTCGACCATTGATACCCAAAAAATTCAAGGGAATTTGATCTAACTATTGTCTTTTTGAGTGATCTCTTTCTCCTACTATGAAGTGCAATCTTACCTAAGGATGTGAATGATAAAGGGTCACTAAGGGTAATTCACATTGGATTTAGATTGATCTCATGACTGCCTAATGTTTTGATGTTTAAGAAAATTGCTATATCAAAATGGACATGATATTCAAGTCATCCTGGCATTTTGTGCCTTGGTGCTTATATCTAATCTGACATTCCTAAATAAAATCAATATTCATATGTCCATGGTTGTTTGGCCAGTGGATGTTGCATTAGTTCTTGTGCATACAGATTGATATTCATATGTCTATAGTTTTGTGACTAGTGGGTATTGTATTGATTTATCCGGTTACCTAAAATTTCAATGATGAGAATGCTTGACACATGATCAGTGACTAGGTCCTAGGTCTTAGGTTTGCATTTCATTTTTCATGTCATTTTGCACTTTGCATGTTTGCTTGATCTCACAAATTGCTCAATTGCACTTAAACGGTTAAACGATTCTTTCAAAAAAACCTAAAGCTTAACTTGACAACAAGAGTTGAATCTCATACGAAGGTCCATCCAATGAAATAGCAAGTAGAATCCCATTTTGGGATCAAAATCAAAATCTGAGATCATTTATATTATTGACTACTTCTACACTCAACCTTCAATCATCACAGAAATCTAGTATTCAAATTAACTGATTTTCTTACATCAAACTATCAAAATTTCAACTTGGTCAACCATGGTCAACTCATGGTCAAGCCTCATCAAACTTGGTCTTCTGGACCTTCAAACAATGTAGAATGTGTTCCCAAATGTGTATAACCAATTCTCAAATCAATTAACATGCTTCTAAACTATATAACGGTGGCTTTTCTTGCCAGATTTTGATTTTCATCCCGAAGGGAGCATGGTATTGCACATCATTCAAATCTATAAATCAAATCTTTCCTCAAGAATCAAGACAACAACCACATCTAGTTACTGATTCATCACAAGACCTCCTTGCTTGGGGAAAATCTTTCATCACTTGGGGCATATCAGATTTCTTGAGATCCATATCAATCTAGTATCCTTATCTTTTAATCTTACGAACTGTATCAGCTTTTCGTAACCATCGATTTAGTTGTGTTCTTTCCTTGGTTCTTCATAACTGAAGGATTCAGATGTGATACCAATATTAATTCCTGGTCATCCTAGACTTGGGTTAGGTCACTTACTTCTTCGTAATCATAAGGTTTAGAATCAGGCATTTTGGCACTTCTTCCTAATCACCAGTTCATTGTTGATATAGCTAGCATCATCTCAATTCCTGGTCATCCTGGGCGTGGGTCGACATCTTTTTCCAATCTTTTCAATCAGTTTCTATCTCGGAATCGATTCATCTTTTCAATCAATCTCAAACATCTTTATCATACATAGATTATTCTTTGAACCACTACACTTTGCATAGTGATTCAAAGAGGGGCAAAATGTAATACCCCAATAATGGGCTATAGGCTCATTAACCTCTTACATCTTCAAATCGAATGAAATTGACATCAAAGTCCTAACCTAAGGCACATCTGCACATCTTTGAAATCCTAATTGATTTTATCTTAAATTCTGCATTCAAGAATATTCCTAGCAATATTCCTAATTTATCCTAATTATCTTTAATTTAGTGGTTATTTGGCGATAAATCTTATTTATCCCTAAAGTTGATTAATTGAATATTTTGAATATTTAATTAATTAAGTTTGATTATTCCATTTAATTATTTAATTAAGTTTAATTCTATTTATTCCTAATTATGCTATTTAATTTTGACAATAAATCAAAATCTCATACGGATAATTGACTAAATATTTATTTAATTAATTAAAGCAATTTGTCATTATTTAATAATATAGTTTTGAATAAAAGTTTGATTTAATAATTGATTAACCCATAAATCAATTGTTTAAATTCAAAAATTAGTTAAGTTGAGAATAAATCACTTTATTTATTTAATTAATTTATAATTAAATCATGCACATTCACAAAAACAGTCAACTAGAAATCAACTGCCAATTTAAATTTGAACTCAACATTTGATTATGAGTTGAAAATTGATCTAAACTCTATTTTGAGTTAAAAAGTTTTTTTTGCATGATTTTATGATTTAATTACTTATTTTCTATTGATAACTCAAAAATCAACTTGAGTTGATCAAGAGTGATTTATGGCTTTTCTCATGCATCCCCAAAGCCCTAGATTTCTACAAAATAAGGCTTAGCTCTTCATTTTTGATATCTATTGAATTTGCACAATTACTCTGGTGAAATTTCATACAAAGAATCAAGCTTTTACGACAGGCAAATTTGTGAGATCAATTCATAGTTTTTCATAGCTTTGCATAGATTTTCATATCAGTTTATATCATTCTAGATTAATTTGCATATCATTTCAATTTCATCATCTTAGATCAATTTCATATAGTTTTTCATACATATTACATAGAAAACACAAAAATATAGATTACTTTGCATTTCATACAGTTTTTCATCTTAACATTCAAATCCATCATTTAGGTGTTGCATTGTCACTGATCTCAGGTTAATCTAAGAAAATCATACTCGCACCTAGTAGAAGTTAGTAAATCGCCTGGTTAGTTTAGATTCCATTTCATTACAGATTTTGGTTTTTCTCTAACCTCTAATGTTTTACTAAAGTGTTGTGTCCATAGCTAGGTACCAAATTCACACACACACTAACCTCATCTACAAAACCTGACATACACTATAAACTCTTGTGGCATAACCTAAGGATAACTGTACTGACACAATATCTAGGATAGCACAAATCTTTATGAAATAGAAGTATGACCAATCACTCGTGAGGTCACAAACATGTCTCTCTATTGGGATATCTAGTCCCCCTACACCTCTATGCTTAACTATAGTTTCCATGTGACCACTATCATGTCATAAATTTGTCACCTCTAGTAGGAAGTCTTCCCCAAGTGGGGCTGCATGACATAACCTATGTATCTATAAATGAAGAGCTTCCCTCCAGTCCTACCATGATCACATATGAGCTAATAGATAAGGAGATGCTCCCAAGCCCAGATCTAAAGAATAAAGACCCCTGCAACCAAAGTCCTTGTCCCCCAATACACAATCTCATGTAGCTAATGGTGCATATGAGCTAAAATTCATGATCCCCACCCTATATTTAATGGACTAGCCAAAAATATGTCTAATACTGGAACCCACCCACACTAAAATCCCTACTACCCTCTATCAGGAATAAGAAAACACCCTATGTACCCTATCATTACACATGCTACGAGAGTGAGCTATTCGTACCTAGACACCATAGTGTCCCAACCTACCCATCTCTCCATGATGTTGTAATCTTGAAACACCCTATGGATAGAAAACATACCAAGATGATTTGACTAACCCATGCTCCACTAGAGGGTCACCAAAAGGAATACAAAGGATATGATAGATGTCCTCTAGGATCATGGTCATCTCACTAGTGGGAACGTGAAACGTGTTGTGCTCACTATGGAATCTCTCCACAAGATCAGTTAAGAACCTATGATTAACATGGATATTGGGAAACCCGCCCAACCAACTGAAACCACACTCAACAAGTATACCATGCTCCCCCTTAAATAGGTGTAGTAGTAGTCTCATTGTTGGGGGATAGGTAATCCTGAACTAGACATCTGAGAGTACCTCCTGGAAGAAATCAACAACCAATCATCAATATCATGTCAACGCAATATATTCAATAGGTAAAGAAACTGATAATGAATGCAACTCAATAGATGGAAATATCAAATTTGGATTGTTCATCCCTAAAAAAGACTCACTTTTTTTTGTATCAGTAAACAAAGATAGTGAAGTTTTCTCATATGAGCATTCTCACTGCATGGTATGAGAAAACTCCCTAATACAAGCAAACAGACCATACAGTATGAGCATAATGGCCTAATGGTGTTTTCTCATATGATTTAAGAGTAGCTCTAGTGTGAGAATTCCCATAGACCCATACGAGTAAAGATTTTGATGTATTTATTCATACGATCCTTCTCATTGGATTGTATGAGTAAACAAGACCATTTAACCTAAAACCCTAAAAATGTGCATTAAAATTGAAATAAATCACTCATATAGGCATGAATTTTGATGACTTACCACTGGTCCATAGTTCCTTGCCTGGTTATGCACCTGTTGTTTCTTGAATCGATGTGTTTCTATAAGAACCACCATTTTCGCTCAGAGAAGGTTTTCAATTTTCAAACCAGAGGATGTTAAAATGAATTGAAAATGACCCTTTTGACCACCCTTTTGGCCCTTATATAGGGTTTTGACCTATTTTTCAACTTGCTCCGATTGATGTGAAAATCGCACCCTTGGCTAATTTGACCATCCTGATTCCACTTTCAAGATTGGAATTGAAATCTAAGATCATTTTATCTGTCAAAATTGTAGTTTGACTTTTTACTCCAACTGTAGTTGACCGCTTGCATAATCAATCCTTTGTTCTTCAAATCAGTGTATTTTCTCTCTCCTCGTATTTGTCAACCCATACCCAAATTTTTATCAAACTTGGTCAAAAAGACCTCATATCAGTGCAAAATGTGACTTACAACCTCACAAAAATTAGATCAATCTTTTCTTGCATCATTTTATCAATCAAAATTTTGCTTGATCACTGGGGTACCAAGCTATATTTTGATTTTGCTCTTGAGGGGGCATAATAATGACATCAACAATTCAATGATCACATCATCAAACATTGAGAATCTTTAATCAAGCAATTAGAACATCAAGTCAAACATGACCTCATCGCTAGGGACATCTTAGCTTCATCGCATCACATAAACTTGAGATTGTTTGTCATCATCAAATCTCTAGGGGAATATAAGTTTCATCACTTCACATCAAACTAGTATTTTTATCATCATATCAAATCAAGTCAATGGTGCTCTCAATCTCTTAATGATAATCAATTTCATCGCTTCACATCAAACTACTTATCCATTCAAACCAATCCAACTGTTTAAGAGTCTCTCTAACATTAATCAATTTCATCATTTCACATCAAATTGGTTAGTTGTCATCATCAAATCAGACAGGTTCTTAGTTTCATTGCATCACATCAAATTGAACATTTTGGTCTTCCTATTGGTTCTAATTCGATCAAGTTTAGAATCAATATCTCTGAATCAATCAGCTTGGAGTAGTTTCATTGCTTTACATAAAACTATTCTTAGTCTCAATAGATAACTATTCTTTGAATCATTCTACTGATCACACATCAATTCAAAGAGGGGCAAATGTAATCACCTAAAAATGGCACCAAAACCATAAACCCCTAATCTCGATTATTCATCAAGAAAACCCTAATTTTGATCAAATCTCCTAAGTCATAATCTAAGGCAATTCAATTCATCAATTTGATTTGATCAATATCCCATTTGATTATTGCACTTGATCATGCTTAATTAGTTAATTCTTAAAGCCTTAAGGCTATTGGCAATTAAATAAAATTTATATCATTTATTTAATTAATATTCTAAGATGTTGATTAAATAAATAAATAATTGTCAATTAATCATAAAAAAGGAATTTAAATTAATTATATTATCACTTTTTGAGGAAAATGCATTAAATTTTTTTAATAAGTCTAAAAATGCATTTTATGTCATCATTCTTACTTAACTTATTACAATTTTGGCAATAGTTCAGTTAACCAAGTCACATTTTGAAACAAGTTAGTTAACTAGAAAACCAACCCAGCTCACTTGCTAGCCATTTTGGAAGTTCCCACAAACCAGTTAAGTGGACTTACTAGTTGAATTGTAAGTTTCCACAATGACTGATTCTTTGAAGCAATCTTCATCTCAACTATTCATTCTCGAATGGATTTCTATATAAGGAGGCCTTATTTCTTCATAAAGGATCCCAATAAGTTTCTAAGAGTAATGCTTCTATTTTGTTTGCAATCATTATTAGCTATTTCAATTGCATAAGTTAATCTAGTTTATTTTATTGCATTCAAACATAGTAACACTTCAACTTTTCTTAATATGGATTAACTATAGATTCAACATTGTAATCATTGTTGATAGCATAGCTTAGTGTTCTCATCATTTTTGCATTAATATCACATCTAGGAACACTTCATTTCTATTAATTAGATTAATCTTAGCTAATTTGGATAAACTTTCACTTGAATATAGTTTTCATTCAAAATCCTTCATTTAGGTTTTGTTGTTGTCACTGAGTTTGCAATAACTTGAGAGAAAACTCATACTCAAGTCTACTAGAAGGAAATGACTCGCCTTAGTTGGTCTTAGTTTACATTAATTTTTCTTCATTTAGATTAGCTATATAATGATTATTGAATTGTTGTGTAAGATTAGGTTGCACATTTTCACACACACAGTATGGGCCATGTACGACATGTTTGACTCTACGAGCTTGGATGTATGTTTTAGAAGGAGTTTAGATCTTGTATCTAAGATCACATGCAATAATTTAATCAAAGGAATAATTTACAATAGTTTTAGTATATATTGTTCATGAGAATAGAAACAAAGGTCTGTGGTAGAGTTAGTCTCTGAATTTCTATGTTTGATAGATGCGGGATGGATTCATGTTATGCATGTTCAGGTTATGATAGAAGACTCATTGAGGAATACTTTCCCTTATTCCCTGATCTTTGCGATCTTGGTGACATCAACTATATTGTGTGACCTTGTGAGACCTTATTTGGTGCTGACATGTGGGATGTCACATGTTCTACCTTGTGAGAACATAATTTATGGATTATGGAGTATGTTGGCCAGCTGATGTTTGTTATTTTCTTATATAAGATCTTGTGTGTATCTTGACAAGATTTTATGTAAAAAAAATTATTACAAAAGTCCAATTTGGTTCTCACCTAATAAATCATTTGTATCTTGTATAAAGGAATGAAACAAGTGATGCAAAGTGTGTGTGGGTGAGAAGGCATGGGTATGAGGATTACTAGATGTAGAGAATGCATTGTGATTATTGTACTTTATTGGAACTCTTTTAGAAAAGGAGTTGTTGTTAGTTAGTTCATTATAAATTATCAATATTTTTATATACTTATATTTGGAGAGTAGTTCCAGAAGGTGGATTTAACCTTCAGAAGTTGGATTTAACCTTCACATTGGGCAAT
The DNA here is from genome assembly GCA_027943335.1 of Chamaecyparis obtusa. Lineage (NCBI taxonomy): Eukaryota > Viridiplantae > Streptophyta > Pinopsida > Cupressales > Cupressaceae > Chamaecyparis > Chamaecyparis obtusa. Next base: position 14,216 of record BSBK01010338.1, on the reverse strand, counting down.
TTGCTCCAAGCAAGGAAAATCTCATCTTATCAACTCCTAACAGGGTTGTTGACTCAAAGAAAAGAGTCTATCCTTTAAAAGGGACTTTGTACTAGTTGTATTGATCTTCTCCTATAAGGGGAAGGTCTAATAAACAAGGTAGTTTATTACTAGTGCATTATATTGTGGGTTTCATCCCCATTGGGGTTTTTCCCTTAATAGGGTTTCCTCAACAATAATTTTTGGTGTTCTGATCTTTGTTACTTTCAAGGTTTCAAATTTGCATTTAATATTTTGGTGTGAAAAGATATATTTTATATTAAGGACATACAATTGATTCATCCCCCCCCCTCGGTTGTATCTAACAATTGGTATCAAATCTCTTGGTCCTTAGAGAGAAAGCATGACCACTTGAGGTGATATGAAGATGGCTTATTATAGGAAGGACAATACTAAATTTGATGCTAAAAAATTTCACAGTTGGAAGAACAAGATGAGAACACATTTTTTATGCCCAGGAATTTATTATTGGATGATTACAAAGAATAAGGAATTTTTTTTTGTAGAAAGTGATTTGTATAAGTCTACTGATGATGAAAAGAATATATTTCTTGTAATATGGTTTCAAGGGAAGCTTTGATAAGTGTACTATTTGAAGAAAAAATTATAGAAGTTAAGGACCTTGATTCAACTCATCAAATTTGGGAAAGTCTGGAAGAACTTTATGAAGGATGTAAGTACACCAAGCATACAAAGTTACAAAATTGGAAGACAAAGATGAAAAAACTAAAAATGCAAGAAGATGAAAATGTTAGAGCTAATGTTCAGATGGTCTCAGAAGTTGTTACAGGGATATGAAATTTAGGAGGCACTTATGCTGAAGAATAGGTCATCGCAAAGATTATGAAATCTTTGACACCTTCTTATAAGACCAAAGTATAGGTGATTGAGGATATCATCCCATTGACTCATGTATTCAATAGAGAGATGTTGATAGCTAAATTAACTACCTTTGAGGCTGCAGAATTACAAGATTCAATACCTAAGATAGAAACTACATTCAAAACAACTATTCATAATGACAATAGAACTCATCAAGCCTTGCAAGGATTAGTAGAGTCAAAAAATATCCTAAGCTTGGAGATTATGGATATGGACTAATGGAAAATAGGAAGATGGATGGACTTTTTTCTCTGATGGCAAGAAAGGAGAAAAGAGGTGAGGGTAAATTTGAAGGAAAATTGCCTTTGAAATGTTTTTCTTACAATAAAGTTGGTCACTTTGCATCTAGATGTCCTACAAGGGTCTCTAAATACAAACCTAAGCTCACTAGGCTAGATTTATATGATGGCTAATGCTATTATTATAGTGAAGGTGTTTCTGATGATGCTCCAATAGTAGATGAGATTGGATTGGTAACTATAAAGCATGATGTGCCTATTCATGAACAAAAGGCCTCAGTATCACATGTTAAAAGAAAACTTGAATGGATAATTGATAATGGATGTTCACATATCATGAATGGTGATAAAGATAAGTTTGTTCAGTTAAAAATGCATCATGATGGAGTTGTCAGATTTGGTGATAATACTCCTACACTTATTATTGGAGTAGGATCTATTTCTCTAAATGGAAAGACTAAAACTGATTATGTGCTTCTTTTTTATGGGCTTAAGCATAACTTGTAGAGTGTTGGATAGCTTATGAATAAAGGTTATCAGCTAAAATTTATAAATGGATCATGGACTATCACGGGACAAAAGTGAAACTTGATTGCATCAGGAAAAAAGAAATGAGGTAATATATTTTAGTTGAATATTGTAGAAGCAAGATGTTTAGTTTCTCAAGTTGATTAAAGTTGGCTATGGCATAGAAGATTTTCTCATGTGAATTTTTATAAAACTATGAAGGAAAGTAACATCAATGCAGTTAGGGATTTACTAAAAATTGTGAAGCCCTCCAACAATATGTGCAAAGAATGTGTAATGGAAAAGAAAAAAAAGGGGATTTTTTTAGAGCAAGTCATTCACTACCAAAAAGAAGCTAGAAATGGTGCATATAGATCCTTTTGGTCCAACAAGGGATAGATATTATTATGGTGAAATTTACTTCATACTATTTGTTGATGATCATTCCAGAATGATGAGGGTTGATTTTCTTAAGGAAAACTCATAGGTATTTGACAAGTTCAAGATCTACAAGGAAAAAGTAGAAAATGAATCAAGTCTGAAGATAAAATGTTTGAGGTAAAATAGAGGAGGAGATCTTACATCTTCTGTATTTAATTCATGCTGTGAAGACAATAGGATATACAAGAAAAATTCTACTCCTAGGACTCCACAACAGCATGTGATTTGTGGAAAGAAGGAACAAAACTATACCGGATGTTGCTAGAACAATGATGATTGAAGGAAATGTATCACATGTGTATTGGAGGGAAGAAATCAATATTACAATTTACACATTGAATAGGATTTAGATTAGGGAAGGTAATACTAAAACACCTTGTGAACATCGGTTTGGTTATACTCCTACTGTGAAATATTTTAGAATCTTTGGTAGCAAATGCTTTATCGAAAGAGATGATGATGTAGGTAAGTTTGATTCAAGAAGCAATGAAGGCATATTTCTTGGTTACTCTATCAAAAGTAAAGCTTACAAATGTTTTAACTTGAGATTGAGAAAGATGGTTGAGAGCATTAATGTAAGAATTGATGAGAAGTTTCAAGTTCAAGAAAGAATCTGTGACCAAAACACAAAAAATAATATTGAAGTAGAAGAGTTAGTTGATTTTGACAATGAAAGATAGATATGTTTGAGTGAATAATCAAAAGCTCCTAAAACTCCAAGCTATGTACAAAGAAATCATCCTGAAAATTATATTATTGGTGATAGGAATAAATGCAAGTTAACTAGGTCTAAAGTTAGAGAGGAATGATGTTTGATTTCACAAGTGGAACCTAATTCTACTGATGAGGCTTGTAAAGATGAATCATGTATTAATGAAATGAAAGAAGAAATGGATTAGATAATAAAGAACAAGACTTGGGAATTGGTTCCTAGACCTGAAGGAAAGAATGTTATTAGAACTAAATGGGTATTCAGAAACAAACTGGATGAAGAGGGCACAATTATGAGGAATAAAGAAATATTGGTATGTAAAGGCTACTAACAACAAGAAGGAATAGACTTTGAAGAAATTTTTTCACATGTGGTTATATTGGAGGTAGTAAGACTATTTATGGCCTTTTCTTCCTACAAGGGCATCAAAGTGTATCAAGTGGATGTGAAATCTACCTTCTTGAATGACGATCTAGAAGAAGTCTTCATTGAGAAGCCTGATGGATTTCCCTTGACATATGATGAAGACATGGTTTGTGGGTTGAAAAAGGCTCTGTATGGACTGAAGCAAGCCCTTAGAGCTTGGTATGCATGACTTGACAGGTATTTATTACATCTTGGTTTCAGGAAAGGTAGTGCAAATAGTAATTGATAGGTGAGAACTAGCAAGGATGAAATCTTGATCATAGAAGTATTTGTGGATGATATTATCTTTGGGGGAAATGATGAAATAAGCAATAAATTTTTTGAATAAATAAAAGATGAATTTGAAATGTCTATGATTCATGAAATGAAGTTCTTTCTTGGTTTGCAAATTGCAAAAAGTGAACATGGCATTTTCATTTCTCAAACCAAGTATCTCAAGGAATTATTTAAAATTTTTTGGCATGGAAGATTGCAAACCTGTTGGAACACCTATGATTACTAGGTGTAAGCTAATAGAAAATGATAAAAGTCAAAGTGTCTATCAAACAAAATATAGATCCATGATTGGAGGATTATAATATTTAACACATACTAGATCAAATATTGCAAATGCATTTGCAATTGTTGCGAGGTTTCAAGTAGATTCAAAACAAACTCACTATATTGCACTAAAAGGGATATTTAGGTATTTGAAAGGTACATTAGAATTTGGGTCATCATATGTTAAGTTAGATGACTTTACCCTACATGCATACACTTATGCAAATTGAGATGGATGTATTGATTGTTGGAAACTGTAATTGAAACAATTGTTGTATTGTCATTGATGTCAAACCTTAATTGGTAAGAATGTTGCTACTTAGGAAAGTACTATATCTATTGAGTTGTTGTGAAGGATTGGTGGCAAGGATGGTAACAATAGCACCTAAGGAAAGGTTGAGTTATCTTGATACTACAAAGTGTACTTGACTATGTTGTACAATGATGAGACAAAGTATTGTTTATCTTAGTAAGATTGATGACTAAACTGGTAGGCTTAACCAAGCAAAAATGAAGAAATCATGAATAAGTCAAGTTATGATAGAGTCGACTGAGTTAGTGATTACCGAGCAAAATCTAGTGTCGACCGGGTATCAGTAAATTGTTGAGTGAGACAGTGTATGCTGAGGAAATAGTTTTAGTAGTGACCGAGCGTTTTACATAGAGACTGAGTGAATGATCATAATATTAACCGAGCATCAACATTTTTATATTTGAAGAGAATTCAGATTTGGAGCCGACATTGTTGAATTCTTGGATTATGTAAAATGTGTTGACTTTATTTATTGATTGTATGGAAGCATTTAATGCTTTGTAAAGTATTTTATTATAAATCTTTGAGAGATTTGAGATGATTCTAGAAGAGGAGCCAAAGAAAATAAAGTGGGTAAATTCATTGAATTTGACCTAACCCTAAGATCTACGAATGAGATTAAGTGACAAAAGATAAGTTAACTTAAGAGAGGAAAGTATTAAAGATACCTAAAATCTAGGTATGAGGGATGCATGGGTGAAGTAGATGCTGGAAGAACAGTAAGTTTTATTCACTATATAAGTAAAAAGGTTGAAGGAGAAGTGTGGTGATCACTTGAAGAAAAGTTCCAAGCAGATCAGAGATGGAGATGACAAAGTTTCAAAGTCAGTAAACTGGCATTTGTGTATGGAATTGGATCTGATATTTGCAAAGTGAGTTGTATTTTTTTTCAGATCAATACTGCTGCTACTTTCTAACCATTGTAATATTCAAAATCCTTTTAATAGAGGTTGACCTAATAGTCATATGTTAAATCCTTTTAATAGAGGTTGCATTCTAATGGAGTGTATGTAAGTCCTTTGACTAGACTCACTTTTAACAGGGTGATTGAAATCCTCTAACTGGGTCACACTTGAAAGTGTGTATTGTAACCTTTGACAAGGTTGGCTTTTAATTGAGCTCACTTCAGAAGAGTGAAAATAATAGTAGCATGTTACAAAGTGGTTTTTCCCACATTGGGTTTCCACTATAAATTCTAGTGTCATACTTGTGTGGATGTTTTGTTTGAACATTTTTGTGATTTGCAAGTTACATATAGCTGGGTAGTGGATTGCATTGTTATATGTTTCTATTATTAAATCAGTGATGACCAAGTTTGTTTTGGTTGCTTGATCTAATTTGAAGTTAAGTTTTGAAGTTTGTTTTATACATCAAGACCTGAGAACAACTGATTCACCCCCCCTCTCTATTGTTCTAAATCATATTAACAATTGGTATCAGAGCTTCATTGCTTATTGGTGATTACAAAAAACAAGTTTAAAGGGACTTGAAGCAAATGATCAAGATGTATAAGAAGGAGGTACCTAAGCTGAACAAGGAAAACTTCCCTGCATGGAAAATCTTGATGAAGCTACATTTGGCCAGTATTGGTGATTCTGCAAAGTACTACATTGAGCATGACTATACCACTCCTATTTCACCTTTGACTACCGAGGAAATGAGAACTAAGAAAGAACACAATTAGGCAATGTTGGAGATTGCATCTGCCCTAAGCTATCCAGAATTTGAGGACATTAAAGACTGTACAACTGCTAAGGAGATTTGGGACACTCTTGCAAAGATCTATGGTGGTGATCTATATGTACTAAAAGCTAAAGCTGAGAGTCTTAGAGATAATTTTGATGAAATGAGAATGAAAGAAGATGAAAACATTGCACAATATTGTGGTAGAATAAAAGAAGTTGTAAATGCTATTAGAGGAGCAAATGGAACTATTGATGATGAAACTATAATTGGAAAAGTGCTAAGAACTCTTCATCCTATATATGCTATTAAGATCTCAGCTATTCAGGAATCTAGATGTAACTCTGCAAATGTGCTTACTTTGGAAGTTTTGATTGCCAAGCTGACTACTTTTGAACTCTCTAATTATGATAATTTCACTATTGGTAGCATTGGAAATGTTGAATCTACTTTTAAGTCATAGTTAGTCCTGAACAAGCCTAAGAAAGAAAAGGAAAGATGTAAAAGTGACAGTGAAAGTGAAAGTGAAAGTGAAGATGACAGTGACACTTCTAATGAAGATCTTGAAGATCTAGAAGCTCTTATGGCTAGAAGACTGAGAAGAGGAAAAGGAAGATATAAAGGTAAACTTCCTATTATATGTTTTTCATGTAATAAAGTCGGTCATATAACTGCTAGATTTCTTGACAGGAAGGATAAAGATGAAGAAAGAAACAACAAACACAAAGATAGAAGTGATGACAAAGGCTATCAGAGGTACAAAGACTATAAAGGAAAAGGTAAGAAATCATGTTACATTGCTGAAGAAGAGACTGACATTGATATTGATGATTTTGAAATTGAGATAGTCTATGTTGCAATGAAAGATGAATCTGATGAGGATGAGAAAACTACATTGATTTCCTATGTGAACAAGAATGACAAATGGATTATTGATAGTGGTTGTTCACATCACATGACTGGTGATAAGAGTATGTTTGAGACCTTACATCATTATAAAGGTAAAAGTGTAACTTTTGGTAATGATGCACTATGTCCCGTTAGAGGAAAAGGATTGATTAAACTAACTGATAAGATCTCTTGTGAAAATGCATATTGGGTTGAAGGATTGAATTATAATTTGTTGAGTGTTTCTCAACTCAACAGAACTAGTTACCTAGTGGAATTTCATCTCAAGAAAGCTAAGATATTTGATGCCACTGGTGAACTGATTGGAAGTGGTGAGCAAACTAGAGGTAATTTGTTCTATCTTAACCTATCTAAAGAAATATGTATGATTGTACAACTTGATGACATTTGGTTATGGCATAAGAGGCTATGTCATGTTAACTTTGACAATCTAGTAGAGATAAGTAAGAAAAAGAAAGCAAGAGGTCTACCCAGATTAAAGAAACCTAAGAATGTGATGTGCAAAGAATGCCAGTTAGGAAAAATGACTAAGTCAAGTTTCAAGAGAAAATCCTTTACTTTTGAACACATTTTAGATTTGGTTCATACTGACCTTTGTGGACCTATGGGTGTACAAAGTTATTGTGGTGCTAGATATTTTATCTTGTTTGTTGATGATCATACCAGGATGATGCATGTAATGTTTTTAAAAGAAAAATTTGATGCTTTTCAATTCTTTAAGTGGTATTTGGCTAAGGTTGAAAAGGAGACAAGTAGGAACCTAAAATGTCTTAGATCTGACCGAGGTGGAGAATTTACATCAAATGAATTTAATCTATTTTGCAATAATAGAGGAATCAAAAGATAGATGTCTGCACCTAGGACACCTCCACAGAATGGTATGGTAGAAAGAAGGAATAGATCTATTTTGGACTATGCTAGGACACTGTTGATTGAAAAGAATGTGACACAGAAATACTGGAAAGAAGCTATAAGTACAACTGTTTACACTCTTAATCGGGTACAGATAAAGAAAGAAAGAAATGAAGCTGACAACAAAAGGAAACTAGAAGATTACAAATATTTTTTGTACATCGAATAAATAGATGAGGCAAATAACAGACTTGCACCTAGTGCCGAGTCTTAGGCAAGCAATGGTGAGTGATAGACAAATGTTGTCGAGCGTCAGGAAAATAATTCCAAGAGAGAACAAAAACATGTCGAGCTACAAGATAATGTTGTCGAGGATAAGGAAGAGGTTGCCAAGCATTCAGAAACTGAATCTGACAATCTTGTTGGGGAATCTGATGAAATAGAGGAGAAAAATGATGAACCCGTCTTGGAAAAATATGTTAGAAGACATCACAAGCTTGAATAGATAATTGGAGATAAAGATACTGGAATTCAGACCAAAAGCAAGACCAAGGACCCAACATGCTTACTATGTGAGTTTGAACCTAAGACAACTAAAGAGGCATTGGAAAATGAAGAATGGATACAAGCAATGAATGAAGAGATTGACCAGATTGAAAAGAATGAAACCTGGACTCTGGTGCCAAGACCTATAGATAAGAATGTTATAGGAACTAAGTGGATATTCTGAAACAAGTTGAATGAAAAAGGTGAAATCACTAGGAACAAAGCTAGGCTGGTATGCAAAGGCTACGCACAAGAAGAAGGAATTGATTATGGGGAGACTTTTGCCCCTGTAGCTAGACTAGAAGGAGTAAGAACTCTGCTTGCATATGCTGCTTATAAAGATTTCAAGGTATATCAAATGGATGTCAAGTCTGCATTTTTAAATGGTATACTAGAAGAAGAAGTTTACATAGAATAGCCAAAAGGTTTTATTGATCCAAATAGAAGACATGTGGTATGCAAACTGAACAAAGCTTTATATGGATTGAAACAAGCTCCTAGAGCATGGTATGAGAGGTAGCATAACTATCTGATGTAGATTTGATTTTCCAGAACAAATGACACAAGCAATCTATACATGAAGGATTAAGAAGGTAAAGGTATTTTGCTAGCCAAAATTTTTGTTGATGACATTATTTTTGGTGGACAAGATGCATTGTGTAAAAGATTTTCAAATGAAATGCAAAATGAATTTGAAATGAGTATGTTTGGTGAGATTAAATTATTTGTTGGTTTACAAGTATATTAGATGAAGAAAGGTATTTTCATTACACAATCTAAGTATGTTAGTGAAATACTAAAAACTTTTGGAATGGAAGATGCTAGACCGGCGGGCACTCCTATGGTTACTGGAAAAAAGTTATCTAAGAACAATGATGCTGCAGAAGTGAACCAAACTTTGTACAGATCCATGATTGGAAAACTGCAGTATGCTATACATAGTAGACCAAACATTGCACTAGCTATTGGGATTGTGGCAAGATTCTCTGCCAATCCTAAGGAAGCACACATGATGGTAGTGAAAAGAATTATGAGATACTTGAAAGGAACTGCTGACTATGGGTTAAATTACAAGAAGAGTGACAAATTTGAACTTACAGTATATACTGATGTTGATTGGGAAGGAAATGTAGATGATAGAAAGAGCACTAGTGGTGGAGCTTTCTTTCTTGGATAGAGATTAGTCTCCTAGACAAGCAAGAAACAAAATTGCATTTCTCAATCTACTGTTGAAGCCGAGTATGTTGCTGCTGTAGTAAACTATTCAAATTTGATATGGATAAAAAAAAATTTGGTAGGCATGAAAGGAGAAATCACTGAACCTATTTTTATCTTCTGTGACAACACAAGTACCATCAATATCTCTAAGAATCTAGTGATGCACACTGAGACCAAGCATATAGCAATCAAGTATCACTATTTGAGGGAATTGGTACAAGACAAGGAAGTCTGAATGGAATATGTGAATACAAAAGAACAATTGGAAAACATATTCACTAAAGCTTTACCTAAAGAAGTTCATGAGTATCTGAGAAGTCAATTAGGGGTTCTTCCCCTAACCGAGGCTTCCTAGACAAGCTGGGAGCACTGCATCAAATATGCTACAACAAAATATTTGACACATTGATGCAGAAGATTGTCACACTTTAGGATTGTCCTAGAGCTATGAAGAAGAAGCAAAGACAAAAAATCAATCATCAGCAAGATGACAGAGGGAGAAACATTGTACTGCACAAATATATCTACATCTGTTGGAAGTATGTTTTAGTTGTTGCTTTGGCATTTTTGTCAAAGAGGGAGATTGTGTAGAGGAAGATGAACTGAAATGATACTATAACACATGACACTAAAAGTATGGGAAATGATGAACTAGAATGAAAGATTAGGATAGAGGGAGATCTAGATACTTCTGATGGTCACAGAAGTGAGATTTACTGGTGCTGAATCAAAATGAAGCTAAGGATATTACAAATTTTCTCTGATGGACAAATAATTTTTTTGGATTGGTTGGTAATCCATGTGTTATTCAGGTGATATCATATGGTGTTGCCATCAATGCCAAAGAGGGAGATTGTTGGAAACCATAATTGAAACAATTTTTGTATTTTCATTGATGTCAAACCTTAATTGGTAAGAATATTTATACTTAGGAAAGTACTATATCTATTGAGTTGTTGTGAAGGATTGGTGGCAAGGATGGTAACAATAGCACCTAAGGAAAGGTTGAGTTATCTTGATACTACAAAGTGTACTTGACTATGTTGTACAATGATGAGACAAAGTATTATTTATCTTAGTAAGATTGAAGACTAAACTAGTAGGCTTAACTGAGCAAAAATGAAGAAATCATGAATAAGCTGAGTTATGATAGAGTTGACCGAGTTAGTGATTGCCAAGAAAAATCTAGTGTCAACTGAGTATTAGTAAATAGCTGAGTGAGACAGTGTATGCTGAGGAAACAATTTTAGTAGTGATCGAGCATTTTACATGGAGACTGAGTGAATGATCACAATATTAACTGAGCATCAACATTTTTATATTTGAAGAGAATTCAGATTTGGAGCCGACATTGTTGAATTATTGGATTATGTAAAATGTGTTGACTTTATTTATTTATTGAATGGAAGCATTTAATGCTTTTTAAAATGTTTTATTATAAATCTTTGAGAGATTTGAGATGATTCTAGAAGAGGAGCCGAAGAACATAAAGTGGGTAGATTCATTGAATTTGACCTAACCCTAAGATCTATGAATGAGATTAAGTGGCAAAAGATAAGTTAACCTGAGAGAGGAAAGTATTAAAGATAGCTAAACTCTAGGTATGAGGGATGCATGGGTGAAGTAGATGCTAGAAGAACAGTAAGTTTTATTGATTGTATAAGCAAAAAGGCTGAAGGAGAAGTGTGGTGATCACTTGAAGAAAAGTTCCAAGTAGATCAAAGATGGAGATGAAAAATTTTTAAAGTCAGTAAAGCAACATTTGTGTATAGAATTGGATCTGATATTTGCAAAGTGAGTTGTATGCTTTTTAGATCAATATTGTTGCTAATTTCTAACCATTGTAACAATCAAAATCCTTTTAATAGAGGTTGACCTAACAATCATATGTTAAATCCTTTTAACAGAGGTTGCATTCTAATGGATTGTATGTAAGTCCTTTGATGAGGCTCACTTTTAATAGGGTGGTTGAAATCCTCTAATTGGGTCACACTTGATAGTATGTATTATAACCTTTGACAGGGTTGGCTTTTAACCGAGCTCACTTTAGAAGAGTGAAAATAATAGTAGCATGTTACAAAGTGGTTTTTCCCACATTGGGTTTCCACTATAAATCCTGGTGTCATACTTGTGTGGATGTTTTGTTTGAACATTTCTATGATTTGCAAGTTAGATACAGCTGGATAGTGGACTGCATTATTATATGTTTCTATTATTAAATCAGTGATGACCAAGTTTGTTTTGGTTGCTTGATCTAATTTGAAGTTAAGTTTTTGAAGTTTGTTTTATACATCAAGACCTGAGAACAATTGATTCACCCCCCTCTCTGTTGTTCTAAATCATATTAACATTGATGATAGTAAGAGCACCAGTGGTGGTGCATTCTTTTGTGGAAAGAGGTTAGTCACTTGAAGAGGGGTGCAATTGTATCTTATGAGGAACAACCTAAATTGAATGATATTTTTATCACATATGAACCAAACTAAGAAATGATGGAGTACACAGTTGTTATGCCCTCATATAATAATCAAAATCTACCATAGAGTTAGATATATCCCTCTCAATTCACATTGGCACCATCCAAAAAGGTTTTTCTAAAGTTTAAAATGTGGACAAAATTAATGTGTCAAAAAGACCAACCAAGTGGTCTACACATCACTTCTCAAGGTGGGGAGAGATAAAGATAAGGTGGAGAAACAAATACAAAAGTTATATGTAGACCTAGAAAATGAGAAATCAAATGAGGAAAGAAACATATCATAAGTGCATTGAATTAGAAAAAAAAAAAGATTAAAAATCCTACCTCTACATCAACAATTACAGAGCATGAACAAATGGAGACAGAACTGAATGAACTGAAGGAAGGACTAGATGAAAGCAATAAAGATTTTGATAATGAAAGATCCACTAAAAAAAAATTATACAAAAGTGTGGAGACTGTTGCTGCCAAAAACAATATATTATAGAACCAATTGGAGGAATAAGAAGGCAAAGGCAGAAGACTGGGAAGTAAAAGCAGAGGAACAAAGAAAAATAAGTGAAAAACTGGAACAAGAGCTGCAGATGACTGAAAATATAATCAAAACTTCTAAGGATAGAATGAAGGAAACTACTAAAAATACAATGAGGTATATAAAATAGTTTTTTGGGGGGCGAGTAATGCAAAGGAATGACCAGTTGTGTCAGTGGTTTCAATTGAATGAAAGTGTGAGACTACACTATACCAATCTCAAGAAATACATTGATCAAAATAAAGAGGTTTGTTTAAGAGATAATATTGCAAAATAGATTTTGAAAATTGTCTACAAAGTCAATGAAAACTATTTGGCACCGAGGGGAATTAATAGCTGCATTGATGCCTCAGTAAAGGCATCATCTATCATAAAAAATGTGTGAAACTATGGGAAGAAGAGGAATGTCTGGGTAAGGCTATAAAAAAGGTGATGAAGTTGGATTAAAAGTTATAAAAAGTGATATATCTTGATTTTTCAAATAGTGTTAATGCAAAAAATTAATACATTTGGAATATTTCTTTTCAAAAAGAAGATGGGAAGAAAATGAAGGGTAATGTAGACCTGTTTCCTAAGGAAACATGTGAGGCAATATTTAGGATTACATCAAACCATTGATAACCTTAGATGCAACATTTAATGAAACATTGGTGTCAAATTCCTCTTCCAAATATGAATTACTGATGAATTTGGAGGTCACTTACCATATGTTACAACAAATTAGACTTCCATCAAATGCAGAGTGGAGCACCCTAAAAAAAATTGACAAAGTGATTTTCATTTCATAATATGTAAACTTGTAATTTTGTTAGTATGAAAGAGAGAATATAAATTGTAATTTCTCAATAGTCTTCTATGACTATCCAATCATTCAATTTTCATTGAAAAAAGAGTTTATTTTAATTTGAACCTCATTTTTAATTTTAAAGGATTCTGAGAAATGATATTTGGGTTGGGTCTTGTGTAATTGGATTATGGTGCAGGGGTACAAGGTGAAACTCAAGCATAGAAAAGCACTAAATACTCTCATAGAGCATATAGGTTTGAATAATGTAAGAAGTCTTTGTTTTTGTGTGTATGAGTCTTCTAAATAATTGTGTAAGTTTTACATAAAGTCCACATATGTGGTGGCAAATCTTAGGTGGAAATCCTAAAAGATCACCTAGCCTTTAGCCACCTAGGACAAGTAGTGAGTTTGAATTCTATTTTGCTTTAGAAGTTATTTTTGCAAGATTTAGACGTGTGGCTTGTAAAAAGTGGGGAAAAAGCCAAAAAGGTTTTCATTTGGGCTCCATATGTCACAAAAATGCAAAAGTTGCATCATTACAAGATGAGCAACTTTGCAAGTTTTTTTGAAAAATATTTGTTTTTCTTCTTCAGTTCGACTGTAGCTTCTCCCAAGGACATTTTGATTCTTTCTTGGGAGTTATAAGACAAGATCCTTCAAAAAAATGAAGGCAAGGATTTAAATTCAATTTTGAAGAAGAATAGGATCAATTTTCACTTTTTTCCTGCTATTTTGGTCATTATAGGCTTTTGTACGGCCTTGTACGATTTCTTTTATGTAGGGTATTTCATGCATGTGATATCCCTATGCCTTAGATTTCATTTGAATCTTTTTTTAGGATCTAAGGTGTTGTAATTAGTATGATATTTAAGTTTTTCTTCCTACAAGTCTGCAACCCTTCATACGGTGAGGGTTTGGTCTTTGTATGGGTTTTTATTGAAGATCCTCTAGTGGTTTCTCATGGCCATTGGAGGATCTCTAGTTTAGGACATGTATTTTTATTTCTTGTTAGTATTAGAAGCTATTTTTCATGCAGGAGGAAGAGGAATGATGCCCTAGGTGAGAAATGTTGATGTGGACACCTAGGAGCAACATGAAGACAACAAGATTT